>JBBMRM010000117.1:0-194251 GCA_037962945.1 Sarcoramphus papa
ACTCTAAAGAGAGCTCAGGTGAGAAATTGCAAACGTCCAGCAATTGCTCCGAGATGAAAAGTGCCAGCACTGAAAGCTGTTGCTAGCCACCACCCTTCCTTGGAAGCGCTTTCACAGGCGCAGCAACACTGGGGCTTTGCGCTTCTCTAGCCACCAAACGTCACGGTCATTCTCTTTCCGTCTCATAGACAAGAGCTGAGAAATTGCAAACGTCGAGCAATTGCTCAGAGATGAAAAGTGCCAGCACTGAAAGCTGTTGCTAGCCAGCACCCTTCCTTGGAAGCGCTTTCACAGGCACAGCAACACTGGGGCTTTGCGCTTCTCTAGCCACCAAACTTCACGGTCACTATCTCTCCGTCTCGTAGACACGAGCTGAGAAATTGCAAACGTCGAGCAATTGCTCAGAGGTGAAAAGTGCCAGCACTGAAAGCTGTTGCTAGCCAGCACCCTTCCTTGCAAGCGCTTTCACAGGCACAGCAACAGTGGGGCTTTGCGCTTCTCTAGCCACCAAAATTCACGGTCACTATCTCTCCGTCTCGTAGACACGAGCTGAGAAATTGCAAACGTCGAGCAATTGCTCAGAGATGAAAAGTGGCAGCACTGAAAGCTGTTGCTAGCCAGCACCCTTCCTTGCAAGCGCTTTTGTAGGCCTAAGAACACTGGGGCTCTGGGCTTCTCTAGCCACCTAATCTTCTGCTCATCCTCTCGCGCACTCTAAAGAGAGCTCAGGTGAGAAATTGCAAACGTCCAGCAATTGCTCAGAGATGAAAAGTGCCAGCACTGAAAGCTGTTGCTAGCCAGCACCCTTCCTTGGAAGCGCTTTCACAGGCGCAGTAACACTGGGGCTTTGCGCTTCTCTAGCCACCAAACGTCACGGTCATTCTCTTTCCGTCTCATAGACAAGAGCTGAGAAATTGCAAACGTCGAGCAATTACTCAGAGATGAAAAGTGCCAGCACTGAAAGCTGTTGCTAGCCAGCACCCTTCCTTGGAAGCGCTTTCACAGGCGCAGTAACACTGGGGCTTTGCGCTTCTCTAGCCACCAAACGTCACGGTCATCCTCTTTCCGTCTCGTAGACACGAGCTGAGAAATTGCAAACGTCGAGCAATTGCTCAGAGATGAAAAGTGCCAGCACTGAAAGCTGTTGCTAGCCAGCCCCCTTCCTTGGAAGCGCTTTTGTAGGCCTAAGAACACTGGGGCTCTGGGCTTCTCTAGCCACCTCATCTTCTGCTCATCCTCTCGCGCACTCTAAAGAGAGCTCAGGTGAGAAATTGCAAACGTCGAGCATTTGCTCAGAGATGAAAAGTGCCAGCACTGAAAGCTGTTGCTAGCCAGCACCCTTCCTTGGAAGCGCTTTCACAGGCACAGTAACACTGGGGCTTTGCGCTTCTATACGCACCAAATGCCACGGTCATTCTCTTTCCGTCTCGTAGACACGAGCTGAGAAATTGCAAACGTCGAACAATTGCTCTGAGATGAAAAGTGCCAGCACTGAAAGCTGTTGCTAGCCAGCACCCTTCCTTGGAAGCGCTTTTGTAGGCCTAAGAACACTGGGGCTCTGAGCTTCTCTAGCCACCTAATCTTCTGCTCATCCTCTCGCGCACTCTAAAGAGAGCTCAGGTGAGAAATTGCAAACGTCGAGCAAATGCTCAGAGATGAAAAGTGCCAGCACTGAAAACTGTTGCTAGCCAGCACCCTTCCTTGGAAGCGCTTTCACAGGCACAGCAACACTGGGGCTTTGCGCTTCTCTAGCCACCAAACTTCACGGTCACTATCTCTCCGTCTCGTAGACACGAGCTGAGAAATTGCAAACGTCGAGCAATTGCTCAGAGATGAAAAGTGCCAGCACTGAAAGCTGTTGCTAGCCAGCACCCTTCCTTGCAAGCGCTTTTGTAGGCCTAAGAACACTGGGGCTCTGGGCTTCTCTAGCCACCTAAGCTTCTGCTCATCCTCTCGCGCACTCTAAAGAGAGCTCAGGTGAGAAATTGCAAACGTCCAGCAATTGCTCCGAGATGAAAAGTGCCAGCACTGAAAGCTGTTGCTAGCCACCACCCTTCCTTGGAAGCGCTTTCACAGGCGCAGCAACACTGGGGCTTTGCGCTTCTCTAGCCACCAAACGTCACGGTCATTCTCTTTCCGTCTCATAGACAAGAGCTGAGAAATTGCAAACGTCGAGCAATTGCTCAGAGATGAAAAGTGCCAGCACTGAAAGCTGTTGCTAGCCAGCACCCTTCCTTGGAAGCGCTTTCACAGGCACAGCAACACTGGGGCTTTGCGCTTCTCTAGCCACCAAACTTCACGGTCACTATCTCTCCGTCTCGTAGACACGAGCTGAGAAATTGCAAACGTCGAGCAATTGCTCAGAGGTGAAAAGTGCCAGCACTGAAAGCTGTTGCTAGCCAGCACCCTTCCTTGGAAGCGCTTTTGTAGGCCTAAGAACAGTGGGGCTCTGGGCTTCTCTAGCCACCTCATCTTCTGCTCATCCTCTCGCGCACTCTAAAGAGAGCTCAGGTGAGAAATTGAAAAACGTCGAGCAATTGCTCAGAGATGAAAAGTGCCAGCACTGAAAGCTGTTGCTAGCCAGCACCCTTCCTTGGAAGCGCTTTCACAGGCGCAGTAACACTGGGGCTTTGCGCTTCTCTAGCCACCAAACGTCACGGTCATTCTCTTTCCGTCTCCTAGACACGAGCTGAGAAATTGCAAACGTCGAGCAATTGCTCAGAGATGAAAAGTGCCAGCACTGAAAGCTGTTGCTAGCCAGCACCCTTCCTTGGAAGCACTTTTGTAGGCCTAAGAACACTGGGGCTCTGGGCTTCTCTAGCCACCTAATCTTCTGCTCATCCTCTCGCGCACTCTAAAGAGAGCTCAGGCGAGAAATTGCAAACGTCGAGCAATTGCTCAGAGATGAAAAGTGCCAGCACTGAAAGCTGTTGCTAGCCAGCACCCTTCCTTGCAAGCGCTTTTGTAGGCCTAAGAACACTGGGGCTCTGGGCTTCTCTAGCCACCTCATCTTCTGCTCATCCTCTCGCGCAATCTAAAGAGAGCTCAGGTGAGAAATTGCAAACGTCCAGCAATTGCTCAGAGATGAAAAGTGCCAGCACTGAAAACTGTTGCTAGCCAGCACCCTTCCTTGGAAGCGCTTTCACAGGCACAGCAACACTGGGGCTTTGCGCTTCTCTAGCCACCAAACTTCACGGTCACTATCTCTCCGTCTCGTAGACACGAGCTGAGAAATTGCAAACGTCGAGCAATTGCTCAGAGATGAAAAGTGGCAGCACTGAAAGCTGTTGCTAGCCAGCACCCTTCCTTGGAAGCGCTTTTGTAGCCCTTAGAACACTGGGGCTCTGGGCTTCTCTAGCCACCTAAGCTTCTGCTCATCCTCTCGCGCACTCTAAAGAGAGCTCAGGTGAGAAATTGCAAACGTCCAGCAATTGCTCCGAGATGAAAAGTGCCAGCACTGAAAGCTGTTGCTAGCCACCACCCTTCCTTGGAAGCGCTTTCACAGGCGCAGCAACACTGGGGCTTTGCGCTTCTCTAGCCACCAAACGTCACGGTCATTCTCTTTCCGTCTCATAGACAAGAGCTGAGAAATTGCAAACGTCGAGCAATTGCTCAGAGATGAAAAGTGCCAGCACTGAAAGCTGTTGCTAGCCAGCACCCTTCCTTGGAAGCGCTTTCACAGGCACAGCAACACTGGGGCTTTGCGCTTCTCTAGCCACCAAACTTCACGGTCACTATCTCTCCGTCTCGTAGACACGAGCTGAGAAATTGCAAACGTCGAGCAATTGCTCAGAGGTGAAAAGTGCCAGCACTGAAAGCTGTTGCTAGCCAGCACCCTTCCTTGGAAGCGCTTTTGTAGGCCTAAGAACACTGGGGCTCTGGGCTTCTCTAGCCACCTCATCTTCTGCTCATCCTCTCGCGCACTCTAAAGAGAGCTCAGGTGAGAAATTGAAAAACGTCGAGCAATTGCTCAGAGATGAAAAGTGCCAGCACTGAAAGCTGTTGCTAGCCAGCACCCTTCCTTGGAAGCGCTTTCACAGGCGCAGTAACACTGGGGCTTTGCGCTTCTCTAGCCACCAAACGTCACGGTCATTCTCTTTCCGTCTCCTAGACACGAGCTGAGAAATTGCAAACGTCGAGCAATTGCTCAGAGATGAAAAGTGCCAGCACTGAAAGCTGTTGCTAGCCAGCCCCCTTCCTTGGAAGCACTTTTGTAGGCCTAAGAACACTGGGGCTCTGGGCTTCTCTAGCCACCTAATCTTCTGCTCATCCTCTCGCGCACTCTAAAGAGAGCTCAGGCGAGAAATTGCAAACGTCGAGCAATTGCTCAGAGATGAAAAGTGCCAGCACTGAAAGCTGTTGCTAGCCAGCACCCTTCCTTGCAAGCGCTTTTGTAGGCCTAAGAACACTGGGGCTCTGGGCTTCTCTAGCCACCTCATCTTCTGCTCATCCTCTCGCGCAATCTAAAGAGAGCTCAGGTGAGAAATTGCAAACGTCCAGCAATTGCTCAGAGATGAAAAGTGCCAGCACTGAAAGCTGTTGCTAGCCAGCCCCCTTCCTTGGAAGCGCTTTCACAGGCGCAGTAACACTGGGGCTTTGCGCTTCTCTACTCACCAAATGCCACGGTCATTCTCTTTCCGTCTCGTAGACACGAGCTGAGAAATTGCAAACGTCGAGCAATTGCTCAGAGATGAAAAGTGGCAGCACTGAAAGCTGTTGCTAGCCAGCACCCTTCCTTGGAAGCGCTTTTGTAGCCCTTAGAACACTGGGGCTCTGGGCTTCTCTAGCCACCTCATCTTCTGCTCATCCTCTTGCGCACTCTAAAGAGAGCTCAGGTGAGAAATTGCAAACGTCGAGCAATTGCTCAGAGATGAAAAGTGCCAGCACTGAAAGCTGTTGCTAGCCAGCACCCTTCCTTGGAAGCGCTTTCACAGGCGCAGTAATAATGGGGTTTTGCGCTTCTCTAGCCACCAAACGTCACGGTCCTTCTCTTTCCATCTCGTAGACACGAGCTGAGAAATTGCAAACGTCGAGCAATTGCTCAGAGATGAAAAGTGCCAGCACTGAAAGCTGTTGCTAGCCAGCACCCTTCCTTGGAAGCGCTTTTGTAGGCCTAAGAAGACTGGGGCTCTGGGCTTCTCTAGCCACCTAATCTTCTGCTCATCCTCTCGCGCAGTCTAAAGAGAGCTCAGGTGAGAAATTGCAAACGTCGAGCAATTGCTCAGAGATGAAAAGTGCCAGCACTGAAAGCTGTTGCTAGCCAGCACCCTTCCTTGGAAGCGCTTTTGTAGCCCTAAGAACACTGGGGCTCATGGGCTTCTCTAGCCACCTCATCTTCTGCTCATCCTCTCGCGCAGTCTAAAGAGAGCTCAGGTGAGAAATTGCAAACGTGGAGCAATTGCTCAGAGATGAAAAGTGCCAGCACTGAAAACTGTTGCTAGCCAGCACCCTTCCTTGGAAGCGCTTTCACAGGCGCAGTAACACTGGGGCTTTGCGCTTCTCTAGCCACCAAACGTCACGGTCATTCTCTTTCCGTCTCGTAGACACGAGCTGAGAAATTGCAAACGTCGAGCAATTGCTCAGAGATGAAAAGTGCCAGCACTGAAAGCTCTTGCTAGCCAGCACCCTTCCTTGGAAGCGCTTTCACAGGCGCAGTAACACTGGGGCTTTGCGCTTCTCTAGCCACCAAACGTCACGGTCATTCTCTTTCCGTCTCGTAGACACGAGCTGAGAAATTACAAACGTCGAGCAATTGCTCAGAGATGAAAAGTGCCAGCACTGGAAGCTGTTGCTAGCCAGCACCCTTCCTTGGAAGCGCTTTTGTAGCCCTTAGAACACTGGGGCTCTGGGCTTCTCTAGCCACCTAATCTTCAGCTCATCCTCTCGCGCACTCTAAAGAGAGCTCAGGTGAGAAATTGCAAACGTCGAGCAATTGCTCAGAGATGAAAAGTGCCAGCACTGAAAGCTGTTGCTAGCCAGCACCCTTCCTTGGAAGCGCTTTCACAGGCGCAGTAACACTGGGGCTTTGCGCTTCTCTAGCCACCAAACGTCACGGTCATTCTCTTTCCGTCTCGTAGACACGAGCTGAGAAATTGCAAACGTCGAGCAATTGCTCAGAGATGAAAAGTGCCAGCACTGAAAGCTGTTGCTAGCCAGCACCCTTCCTTGGAAGCGCTTTCACAGGCGCAGTAACACTGGGGCTTTGCGCTTCTCTAGCCACCAAACGTCACGGTCATCCTCTTTCCGTCTCGTAGACACGAGCTGAGAAATTGCAAACGTCGAGCAATTGCTCAGAGATGAAAAGTGCCAGCACTGAAAGCTGTTGCTAGCCAGCCCCCTTCCTTGGAAGCGCTTTTGTAGGCCTAAGCACACTGGGGCTCTGGGCTTCTCTAGCCACCTCATCTTCTGCTCATCCTCTCGCGCACTCTAAAGAGAGCTCAGGTGAGAAATTGCAAACGTCCAGCAATTGCTCAGAGATGAAAAGTGCCAGCACTGAAAGCTGTTGCTAGCCAGCACCCTTCCTTGGAAGCGCTTTCACAGGCGCAGTAACACTGGGGCTTTGCGCTTCTATACGCACCAAATGCCACGGTCATTCTCTTTCCGTCTCGTAGACACGAGCTGAGAAATTGCAAACGTCGAGCAATTGCTCAGAGATGAAAAGTGCCAGCACTGAAAGCTGTTGCTAGCTAGCACCCTTCCTTGGAAGCGCTTTTGTAGGCCTAAGAACACTGGGGCTCTGGGCTTCTCTAGCCACCTCATCTTCTGCTCATCCTCTCGCGCACTCTAAAGAGAGCTCAGGTGAGAAATTGCAAAAGTCGAGCAATTGCTCAGAGATGAAAAGTGCCAGCACTGAAAGCTCTTGCTAGCCAGCACCCTTCCTTGGAAGCGCTTTCACAGGCGCAGTAACACTGGGGCTTTGCGCTTCTCTAGCCACCAAACGCCACGGTCATTCTCTTTCCGTCTCGTAGACACGAGCTGAGAAATTGCAAACGTCGAGCAATTGCTCAGAGAGGAAAAGTGCCAGCACTGAAAGCTGTTGCTAGCCAGCACCCTTCCTTGGAAGCGCTTTCACAGGCACAGCAACACTGGGGCTTTGCGCTTCTCTAGCCACCAAACGTCACGGTCATTCTCTTTCCGTCTCGTAGACACGAGCTGAGAAATTGCAAACGTCGAGCAATTGCTCAGAGATGAAAAGTGCCAGCACTGGAAGCTCTTGCTAGCCAGCCCCCTTCCTTGGAAGCGCTTTTGTAGGCCTAAGAACACTGGGGCTCTGGGCTTCTCTAGCCACCTAATCTTCAGCTCATCCTCTCGCGCACTCTAAAGAGAGCTCAGGTGAGAAATTGAAAAACGTCGAGCAATTGCTCAGAGATGAAAAGTGCCAGCACTGAAAGCTGTTGCTAGCCAGCACCCTTCCTTGGAAGCGCTTTTGTAGCCCTAAGAACACTGGGGCTCTGGGCTTCTCTAGCCACCTCATCTTCTGCTCATCCTCTCGCGCAATCTAAAGAGAGCTCAGGTGAGAAATTGCAAACGTCCAGCAATTGCTCAGAGATGAAAAGTGCCAGCACTGAAAACTGTTGCTAGCCAGCACCCTTCCTTGGAAGCGCTTTCACAGGCACAGCAACACTGGGGCTTTGCGCTTCTCTAGCCACCAAACTTCACGGTCACTATCTCTCCGTCTCGTAGACACGAGCTGAGAAATTGCAAACGTCGAGCAATTGCTCAGAGATGAAAAGTGGCAGCACTGAAAGCTGTTGCTAGCCAGCACCCTTCCTTGGAAGCGCTTTTGTAGCCCTTAGAACACTGGGGCTCTGGGCTTCTCTAGCCACCTAAGCTTCTGCTCATCCTCTCGCGCACTCTAAAGAGAGCTCAGGTGAGAAATTGCAAACGTCCAGCAATTGCTCCGAGATGAAAAGTGCCAGCACTGAAAGCTGTTGCTAGCCACCACCCTTCCTTGGAAGCGCTTTCACAGGCGCAGCAACACTGGGGCTTTGCGCTTCTCTAGCCACCAAACGTCACGGTCATTCTCTTTCCGTCTCATAGACAAGAGCTGAGAAATTGCAAACGTCGAGCAATTGCTCAGAGATGAAAAGTGCCAGCACTGAAAGCTGTTGCTAGCCAGCACCCTTCCTTGGAAGCGCTTTCACAGGCACAGCAACACTGGGGCTTTGCGCTTCTCTAGCCACCAAACTTCACGGTCACTATCTCTCCGTCTCGTAGACACGAGCTGAGAAATTGCAAACGTCGAGCAATTGCTCAGAGGTGAAAAGTGCCAGCACTGAAAGCTGTTGCTAGCCAGCACCCTTCCTTGGAAGCGCTTTTGTAGGCCTAAGAACACTGGGGCTCTGGGCTTCTCTAGCCACCTCATCTTCTGCTCATCCTCTCGCGCACTCTAAAGAGAGCTCAGGTGAGAAATTGAAAAACGTCGAGCAATTGCTCAGAGATGAAAAGTGCCAGCACTGAAAGCTGTTGCTAGCCAGCACCCTTCCTTGGAAGCGCTTTCACAGGCGCAGTAACACTGGGGCTTTGCGCTTCTCTAGCCACCAAACGTCACGGTCATTCTCTTTCCGTCTCCTAGACACGAGCTGAGAAATTGCAAACGTCGAGCAATTGCTCAGAGATGAAAAGTGCCAGCACTGAAAGCTGTTGCTAGCCAGCCCCCTTCCTTGGAAGCACTTTTGTAGGCCTAAGAACACTGGGGCTCTGGGCTTCTCTAGCCACCTAATCTTCTGCTCATCCTCTCGCGCACTCTAAAGAGAGCTCAGGCGAGAAATTGCAAACGTCGAGCAATTGCTCAGAGATGAAAAGTGCCAGCACTGAAAGCTGTTGCTAGCCAGCACCCTTCCTTGCAAGCGCTTTTGTAGGCCTAAGAACACTGGGGCTCTGGGCTTCTCTAGCCACCTCATCTTCTGCTCATCCTCTCGCGCAATCTAAAGAGAGCTCAGGTGAGAAATTGCAAACGTCCAGCAATTGCTCAGAGATGAAAAGTGCCAGCACTGAAAGCTGTTGCTAGCCAGCCCCCTTCCTTGGAAGCGCTTTCACAGGCGCAGTAACACTGGGGCTTTGCGCTTCTCTACTCACCAAATGCCACGGTCATTCTCTTTCCGTCTCGTAGACACGAGCTGAGAAATTGCAAACGTCGAGCAATTGCTCAGAGATGAAAAGTGGCAGCACTGAAAGCTGTTGCTAGCCAGCACCCTTCCTTGGAAGCGCTTTTGTAGCCCTTAGAACACTGGGGCTCTGGGCTTCTCTAGCCACCTCATCTTCTGCTCATCCTCTTGCGCACTCTAAAGAGAGCTCAGGTGAGAAATTGCAAACGTCCAGCAATTGCTCAGAGATGAAAAGTGCCAGCACTGAAAGCTGTTGCTAGCCAGCACCCTTCCTTGGAAGCGCTTTCACAGGCGCAGTAATAATGGGGTTTTGCGCTTCTCTAGCCACCAAACGTCACGGTCCTTCTCTTTCCATCTCGTAGACACGAGCTGAGAAATTGCAAACGTCGAGCAATTGCTCAGAGATGAAAAGTGCCAGCACTGAAAGCTGTTGCTAGCCAGCACCCTTCCTTGGAAGCGCTTTTGTAGGCCTAAGAAGACTGGGGCTCTGGGCTTCTCTAGCCACCTAATCTTCTGCTCATCCTCTCGCGCAGTCTAAAGAGAGCTCAGGTGAGAAATTGCAAACGTCGAGCAATTGCTCAGAGATGAAAAGTGCCAGCACTGAAAGCTGTTGCTAGCCAGCACCCTTCCTTGGAAGCGCTTTTGTAGCCCTAAGAACACTGGGGCTCTGGGCTTCTCTAGCCACCTCATCTTCTGCTCATCCTCTCGCGCAGTCTAAAGAGAGCTCAGGTGAGAAATTGCAAACGTGGAGCAATTGCTCAGAGATGAAAAGTGCCAGCACTGAAAACTGTTGCTAGCCAGCACCCTTCCTTGGAAGCGCTTTCACAGGCGCAGTAACACTGGGGCTTTGCGCTTCTCTACTCACCAAACGTCACGGTCATTCTCTTTCCGTCTCGTAGACACGAGCTGAGAAATTGCAAACGTCGAGCAATTGCTCAGAGATGAAAAGTGCCAGCACTGAAAGCTCTTGCTAGCCAGCACCCTTCCTTGGAAGCGCTTTCACAGGCGCAGTAACACTGGGGCTTTGCGCTTCTCTAGCCACCAAACGTCACGGTCATTCTCTTTCCGTCTCGTAGACACGAGCTGAGAAATTACAAACGTCGAGCAATTGCTCAGAGATGAAAAGTGCCAGCACTGGAAGCTGTTGCTAGCCAGCACCCTTCCTTGGAAGCGCTTTTGTAGCCCTTAGAACACTGGGGCTCTGGGCTTCTCTAGCCACCTCATCTTCAGCTCATCCTCTCGCGCACTCTAAAGAGAGCTCAGGTGAGAAATTGCAAACGTCGAGCAATTGCTCAGAGATGAAAAGTGCCAGCACTGAAAGCTGTTGCTAGCCAGCACCCTTCCTTGGAAGCGCTTTCACAGGCGCAGTAACACTGGGGCTTTGCGCTTCTCTAGCCACCAAACGTCACGGTCATTCTCTTTCCGTCTCGTAGACACGAGCTGAGAAATTGCAAACGTCGAGCAATTGCTCAGAGATGAAAAGTGCCAGCACTGAAAGCTCTTGCTAGCCAGCACCCTTCCTTGGAAGCGCTTTCACAGGCGCAGTAACACTGGGGCTTTGCGCTTCTCTAGCCACCAAACGTCACGGTCATCCTCTTTCCGTCTCGTAGACACGAGCTGAGAAATTGCAAACGTCGAGCAATTGCTCAGAGATGAAAAGTGCCAGCACTGAAAGCTGTTGCTAGCCAGCCCCCTTCCTTGGAAGCGCTTTTGTAGGCCTAAGCACACTGGGGCTCTGGGCTTCTCTAGCCACCTCATCTTCTGCTCATCCTCTCGCGCACTCTAAAGAGAGCTCAGGTGAGAAATTGCAAACGTCCAGCAATTGCTCAGAGATGAAAAGTGCCAGCACTGAAAGCTGTTGCTAGCCAGCACCCTTCCTTGGAAGCGCTTTCACAGGCGCAGTAACACTGGGGCTTTGCGCTTCTATACGCACCAAATGCCACGGTCATTCTCTTTCCGTCTCGTAGACACGAGCTGAGAAATTGCAAACGTCGAGCAATTGCTCAGAGATGAAAAGTGCCAGCACTGAAAGCTGTTGCTAGCTAGCACCCTTCCTTGGAAGCGCTTTTGTAGGCCTAAGAACACTGGGGCTCTGGGCTTCTCTAGCCACCTCATCTTCTGCTCATCCTCTCGCGCACTCTAAAGAGAGCTCAGGTGAGAAATTGCAAAAGTCGAGCAATTGCTCAGAGATGAAAAGTGCCAGCACTGAAAGCTGTTGCTAGCCAGCACCCTTCCTTGGAAGCGCTTTCACAGGCGCAGTAACACTGGGGCTTTGCGCTTCTCTAGCCACCAAACGCCACGGTCATTCTCTTTCCGTCTCGTAGACACGAGCTGAGAAATTGCAAACGTCGAGCAATTGCTCAGAGAGGAAAAGTGCCAGCACTGAAAGCTGTTGCTAGCCAGCACCCTTCCTTGGAAGCGCTTTCACAGGCACAGCAACACTGGGGCTTTGCGCTTCTCTAGCCACCAAACGTCACGGTCATTCTCTTTCCGTCTCGTAGACACGAGCTGAGAAATTGCAAACGTCGAGCAATTGCTCAGAGATGAAAAGTGCCAGCACTGGAAGCTCTTGCTAGCCAGCCCCCTTCCTTGGAAGCGCTTTTGTAGGCCTAAGAACACTGGGGCTCTGGGCTTCTCTAGCCACCTAATCTTCAGCTCATCCTCTCGCGCACTCTAAAGAGAGCTCAGGTGAGAAATTGAAAAACGTCGAGCAATTGCTCAGAGATGAAAAGTGCCAGCACTGAAAGCTGTTGCTAGCCAGCACCCTTCCTTGGAAGCGCTTTTGTAGCCCTAAGAACACTGGGGCTCTGGGCTTCTCTAGCCACCTCATCTTCTGCTCATCCTCTCGCGCAATCTAAAGAGAGCTCAGGTGAGAAATTGCAAACGTCCAGCAATTGCTCAGAGATGAAAAGTGCCAGCACTGAAAACTGTTGCTAGCCAGCACCCTTCCTTGGAAGCGCTTTCACAGGCACAGTAACACTGGGGCTTTGCGCTTCTCTAGCCACCAAACTTCACGGTCACTATCTCTCCGTCTCGTAGACACGAGCTGAGAAATTGCAAACGTCGAGCAATTGCTCAGAGATGAAAAGTGGCAGCACTGAAAGCTGTTGCTAGCCAGCACCCTTCCTTGGAAGCGCTTTTGTAGCCCTTAGAACACTGGGGCTCTGGGCTTCTCTAGCCACCTAAGCTTCTGCTCATCCTCTCGCGCACTCTAAAGAGAGCTCAGGTGAGAAATTGCAAACGTCCAGCAATTGCTCCGAGATGAAAAGTGCCAGCACTGAAAGCTGTTGCTAGCCACCACCCTTCCTTGGAAGCGCTTTCACAGGCGCAGCAACACTGGGGCTTTGCGCTTCTCTAGCCACCAAACGTCACGGTCATTCTCTTTCCGTCTCATAGACAAGAGCTGAGAAATTGCAAACGTCGAGCAATTGCTCAGAGATGAAAAGTGCCAGCACTGAAAGCTGTTGCTAGCCAGCACCCTTCCTTGGAAGCGCTTTCACAGGCACAGCAACACTGGGGCTTTGCGCTTCTCTAGCCACCAAACTTCACGGTCACTATCTCTCCGTCTCGTAGACACGAGCTGAGAAATTGCAAACGTCGAGCAATTGCTCAGAGGTGAAAAGTGCCAGCACTGAAAGCTGTTGCTAGCCAGCACCCTTCCTTGGAAGCGCTTTTGTAGGCCTAAGAACACTGGGGCTCTGGGCTTCTCTAGCCACCTCATCTTCTGCTCATCCTCTCGCGCACTCTAAAGAGAGCTCAGGTGAGAAATTGAAAAACGTCGAGCAATTGCTCAGAGATGAAAAGTGCCAGCACTGAAAGCTGTTGCTAGCCAGCACCCTTCCTTGGAAGCGCTTTCACAGGCGCAGTAACACTGGGGCTTTGCGCTTCTCTAGCCACCAAACGTCACGGTCATTCTCTTTCCGTCTCCTAGACACGAGCTGAGAAATTGCAAACGTCGAGCAATTGCTCAGAGATGAAAAGTGCCAGCACTGAAAGCTGTTGCTAGCCAGCCCCCTTCCTTGGAAGCACTTTTGTAGGCCTAAGAACACTGGGGCTCTGGGCTTCTCTAGCCACCTAATCTTCTGCTCATCCTCTCGCGCACTCTAAAGAGAGCTCAGGCGAGAAATTGCAAACGTCGAGCAATTGCTCAGAGATGAAAAGTGCCAGCACTGAAAGCTGTTGCTAGCCAGCACCCTTCCTTGGAAGCGCTTTTGTAGGCCTAAGAACACTGGGGCTCTGGGCTTCTCTAGCCACCTCATCTTCTGCTCATCCTCTCGCGCAATCTAAAGAGAGCTCAGGTGAGAAATTGCAAACGTCCAGCAATTGCTCAGAGATGAAAAGTGCCAGCACTGAAAGCTGTTGCTAGCCAGCCCCCTTCCTTGGAAGCGCTTTCACAGGCGCAGTAACACTGGGGCTTTGCGCTTCTCTACTCACCAAATGCCACGGTCATTCTCTTTCCGTCTCGTAGACACGAGCTGAGAAATTGCAAACGTCGAGCAATTGCTCAGAGATGAAAAGTGGCAGCACTGAAAGCTGTTGCTAGCCAGCACCCTTCCTTGGAAGCGCTTTTGTAGCCCTTAGAACACTGGGGCTCTGGGCTTCTCTAGCCACCTCATCTTCTGCTCATCCTCTTGCGCACTCTAAAGAGAGCTCAGGTGAGAAATTGCAAACGTCCAGCAATTGCTCAGAGATGAAAAGTGCCAGCACTGAAAGCTGTTGCTAGCCAGCACCCTTCCTTGGAAGCGCTTTCACAGGCGCAGTAATAATGGGGTTTTGCGCTTCTCTAGCCACCAAACGTCACGGTCCTTCTCTTTCCGTCTCGTAGACACGAGCTGAGAAATTGCAAACGTCGAGCAATTGCTCAGAGATGAAAAGTGCCAGCACTGAAAGCTGTTGCTAGCCAGCACCCTTCCTTGGAAGCGCTTTTGTAGGCCTAAGAAGACTGGGGCTCTGGGCTTCTCTAGCCACCTAATCTTCTGCTCATCCTCTCGCGCAGTCTAAAGAGAGCTCAGGTGAGAAATTGCAAACGTCGAGCAATTGCTCAGAGATGAAAAGTGCCAGCACTGAAAGCTGTTGCTAGCCAGCACCCTTCCTTGGAAGCGCTTTTGTAGCCCTAAGAACACTGGGGCTCTGGGCTTCTCTAGCCACCTCATCTTCTGCTCATCCTCTCGCGCACTCTAAAGAGAGCTCAGGTGAGAAATTGCAAACGTGGAGCAATTGCTCAGAGATGAAAAGTGCCAGCACTGAAAACTGTTGCTAGCCAGCACCCTTCCTTGGAAGCGCTTTCACAGGCGCAGTAACACTGGGGCTTTGCGCTTCTCTACTCACCAAACGTCACGGTCATTCTCTTTCCGTCTCGTAGACACGAGCTGAGAAATTGCAAACGTCGAGCAATTGCTCAGAGATGAAAAGTGCCAGCACTGAAAGCTCTTGCTAGCCAGCACCCTTCCTTGGAAGCGCTTTCACAGGCGCAGTAACACTGGGGCTTTGCGCTTCTCTAGCCACCAAACGTCACGGTCATTCTCTTTCCGTCTCGTAGACACGAGCTGAGAAATTACAAACGTCGAGCAATTGCTCAGAGATGAAAAGTGCCAGCACTGAAAGCTGTTGCTAGCCAGCACCCTTCCTTGGAAGCGCTTTTGTAGCCCTTAGAACACTGGGGCTCTGGGCTTCTCTAGCCACCTAATCTTCAGCTCATCCTCTCGCGCACTCTAAAGAGAGCTCAGGTGAGAAATTGCAAACGTCGAGCAATTGCTCTGAGATGAAAAGTGCCAGCACTGAAAGCTGTTGCTAGCCAGCACCCTTCCTTGGAAGCGCTTTCACAGGCGCAGTAACACTGGGGCTTTGCGCTTCTCTAGCCACCAAACGTCACGGTCATTCTCTTTCCGTCTCGTAGACACGAGCTGAGAAATTGCAAACGTCGAGCAATTGCTCAGAGATGAAAAGTGCCAGCACTGAAAGCTCTTGCTAGCCAGCACCCTTCCTTGGAAGCGCTTTCACAGGCGCAGTAACACTGGGGCTTTGCGCTTCTCTAGCCACCAAACGTCACGGTCATCCTCTTTCCGTCTCGTAGACACGAGCTGAGAAATTGCAAACGTCGAGCAATTGCTCAGAGATGAAAAGTGCCAGCACTGAAAGCTGTTGCTAGCCAGCCCCCTTCCTTGGAAGCGCTTTTGTAGGCCTAAGCACACTGGGGCTCTGGGCTTCTCTAGCCACCTCATCTTCTGCTCATCCTCTCGCGCACTCTAAAGAGAGCTCAGGTGAGAAATTGCAAACGTCCAGCAATTGCTCAGAGATGAAAAGTGCCAGCACTGAAAGCTGTTGCTAGCCAGCACCCTTCCTTGGAAGCGCTTTCACAGGCGCAGTAACACTGGGGCTTTGCGCTTCTATACGCACCAAATGCCACGGTCATTCTCTTTCCGTCTCGTAGACACGAGCTGAGAAATTGCAAACGTCGAGCAATTGCTCAGAGATGAAAAGTGCCAGCACTGAAAGCTGTTGCTAGCTAGCACCCTTCCTTGGAAGCGCTTTTGTAGGCCTAAGAACACTGGGGCTCTGGGCTTCTCTAGCCACCTCATCTTCTGCTCATCCTCTCGCGCACTCTAAAGAGAGCTCAGGTGAGAAATTGCAAAAGTCGAGCAATTGCTCAGAGATGAAAAGTGCCAGCACTGAAAGCTCTTGCTAGCCAGCACCCTTCCTTGGAAGCGCTTTCACAGGCGCAGTAACACTGGGGCTTTGCGCTTCTATACGCACCAAATGCCACGGTCATTCTCTTTCCGTCTCGTAGACACGAGCTGAGAAATTGCAAACGTCGAGCAATTGCTCAGAGATGAAAAGTGCCAGCACTGAAAGCTGTTGCTAGCCAGCACCCTTCCTTGGAAGCGCTTTCACAGGCACAGCAACACTGGGGCTTTGCGCTTCTCTAGCCACCAAACGTCACGGTCATTCTCTTTCCGTCTCGTAGACACGAGCTGAGAAATTGCAAACGTCGAGCAATTGCTCAGAGATGAAAAGTGCCAGCACTGGAAGCTCTTGCTAGCCAGCCCCCTTCCTTGGAAGCGCTTTTGTAGGCCTAAGAACACTGGGGCTCTGGGCTTCTCTAGCCACCTAATCTTCAGCTCATCCTCTCGCGCACTCTAAAGAGAGCTCAGGTGAGAAATTGAAAAACGTCGAGCAATTGCTCAGAGATGAAAAGTGCCAGCACTGAAAGCTGTTGATAGCCAGCACCCTTCCTTGGAAGCGCTTTCACAGGCGCAGCAACACTGGGGCTTTGCGCTTCTCTACTCACCAAACGTCACGGTCATTCTCTTTCCGTCTCGTAGACACGAGCTGAGAAATTGCAAACGTCGAGCAATTGCTCAGAGATGAAAAGTGCCAGCACTGGAAGCTGTTGCTAGCCAGCACCCTTCCTTGGAAGCGCTTTTGTAGGCCTAAGAACACTGGGGCTCTGGGCTTCTCTAGCCACCTAAGCTTCTGCTCATCCTCTCGCGCACTCTAAAGAGAGCTCAGGTGAGAAATTGCAAACGTCGAGCAATTGCTCACAGATGAAAAGTGCCAGCACTGAAAGCTGTTGCTAGCCAGCACCCTTCCTTGGAAGCGCTTTCACAGGCACAGCAACACTGGGGCTTTGCACTTCTCTAGCCACCAAAATTCACTGTCATTCTCTTTCCGTCTCGTAGACACGAGCTGAGAAATTGCAAACGTCGAGCAATTGCTCAGAGATGAAAAGTGCCAGCACTGGAAGCTGTTGCTAGCCAGCACCCTTCCTTGGAAGAGCTTTTATAGGCCTAAGAACACTGGGGCTTTGCGCTTCTCTAGCCACCTAATCTCCTGCTCATCCTCTCGCGCACTCTAAAGAGAGCTCAGGTGAGAAATTGCAAACGTCGAGCAATTGCTCAGAGATGAAAAGTGCCAGCACTGAAAGCTGTTGCTAGCCAGCACCCTTCCTTGGAAGCGCTTTCACAGGCGCAGTAACACTGGGGCTTTGCGCTTCTATACGCACCAAACGCCACGGTCATTCTCTTTCCGTCTCCTAGACAAGAGCTGAGAAATTGCAAACGTCGAGCAATTGCTCAGAGATGAAAAGTGCCAGCACTGGAAGCTCTTGCTAGCCAGCACCCTTCCTTGGAAGCGCTTTTGTAGGCCTAAGAACACTGGGGCTCTGGGCTTCTCTAGCCACCTCATCTTCTGCTCGTCCTCTCGCGCACTCTAAAGAGAGCTCAGGTGAGAAATTGCAAATGTCGAGCAATTGCTCAGAGATGAAAAGTGCCAGCACTGAAAGCTGTTGCTAGCCAGCTCCCTTCCTTGGAAGCGCTTTTGTAGGCCTAAGAACACTAGGGCTCTGGGCTTCTCTAGCCACCTAATCTTCTGCTCATCCTCTCGCGCACTCTAAAGAGAGCTCAGGTGAGAAATTGCAAACGTCCAGCAATTGCTCAGAGATGAAAAGTGCCAGCACTGAAAGCTGTTGCTAGCCAGCACCCTTCCTTGGAAGCGCTTTCACAGGCACAACAACACTGGGGCTTTGCGCTTCTCTAGCCACCTAATGTCACGGTCACTATCTCTCCGTCTCGTAGACACGAGCTGAGAAATTGCAAACGTCGAGCAATTGCTCAGAGATGAAAAGTGCCAGCACTGAAAGCTGTTGCTAGCCAGCACCCTTCCTTGGAAGCGCTTTTGTAGGCCTAAGAACACTGGGGCTCTGGGCTTCTCTAGCCACCTCATCTTCTGCTCATCCTCTCGCGCACTCTAAAGAGAGCTCAGGTGAGAAATTGCAAACGTCGAGCAATTGCTCACAGATGAAAAGTGCCAGCACTGAAAGCTCTTGCTAGCCAGCACCCTTCCTTGGAAGCGCTTTCACAGGCGCAGTAACACTGGGGCTTTGCGCTTCTCTAGCCACCAAACGTCACGGTCCTTCTCTTTCCGTCTCGTAGACACGAGCTGAGAAATTGCAAACGTCGAGCAATTGCTCAGAGATGAAAAGTGCCAGCACTGAAAGCTCTTGCTAGCCAGCACCCTTCCTTGGAAGCGCTTTTGTAAGCCTAAGAACACTGGGGCTCTGGGCTTCTCTAGCCACCTCATCTTCTGCTCATCCTCTCGCGCACTCTAAAGAGAGCTCAGGTGAGAAATTGCAAACGTCGAGCAATTGCTCAGAGATGAAAAGTGCCAGCACTGAAAGCTGTTGCTAGCCAGCACCCTTCCTTGGAAGCGCTTTCACAGGCGCAGTAACACTGGGGCTTTGCGCTTCTCTAGCCACCAAACGTCACGGTCATTCTCTTTCCGTCTCGTAGACACGAGCTGAGAAATTGCAAACGTCGAGCAATTGCTCAGAGATGAAAAGTGCCAGCACTGAAAGCTGTTGCTAGCCAGCCCCCTTCCTTGGAAGCGCTTTTGTAGGCCTAAGAACACTGGGGCTCTGGGCTTCTCTAGCCACCTCATCTTCTGCTCATCCTCTCGCGCAGTCTAAAGAGAGCTCAGGTGAGAAATTGCAAACGTCGAGCAATTGCTCAGAGATGAAAAGTGCCAGCACTGAAAGCTGTTGCTAGCCAGCACCCTTCCTTGGAAGCGCTTTCACAGGCGCAGTAACACTGGGGCTTTGCGCTTCTCTACTCACCAAACGTCACGGTCATTCTCTTTCCGTCTCGTAGACACGAGCTGAGAAATTGCAAACGTCGAGCAATTGCTCAGAGATGAAAAGTGCCAGCACTGAAAGCTCTTGCTAGCCAGCACCCTTCCTTGGAAGCGCTTTCACAGGCGCAGTAACACTGGGGCTTTGCGCTTCTCTAGCCACCAAACGTCACGGTCATTCTCTTTCCGTCTCGTAGACACGAGCTGAGAAATTACAAACGTCGAGCAATTGCTCAGAGATGAAAAGTGCCAGCACTGAAAGCTGTTGCTAGCCAGCACCCTTCCTTGGAAGCGCTTTTGTAGCCCTTAGAACACTGGGGCTCTGGGCTTCTCTAGCCACCTAATCTTCAGCTCATCCTCTCGCGCACTCTAAAGAGAGCTCAGGTGAGAAATTGCAAACGTCGAGCAATTGCTCTGAGATGAAAAGTGCCAGCACTGAAAGCTGTTGCTAGCCAGCACCCTTCCTTGGAAGCGCTTTCACAGGCGCAGTAACACTGGGGCTTTGCGCTTCTCTAGCCACCAAACGTCACGGTCATTCTCTTTCCGTCTCGTAGACACGAGCTGAGAAATTGCAAACGTCGAGCAATTGCTCAGAGATGAAAAGTGCCAGCACTGAAAGCTCTTGCTAGCCAGCACCCTTCCTTGGAAGCGCTTTCACAGGCGCAGTAACACTGGGGCTTTGCGCTTCTCTAGCCACCAAACGTCACGGTCATCCTCTTTCCGTCTCGTAGACACGAGCTGAGAAATTGCAAACGTCGAGCAATTGCTCAGAGATGAAAAGTGCCAGCACTGAAAGCTGTTGCTAGCCAGCCCCCTTCCTTGGAAGCGCTTTTGTAGGCCTAAGCACACTGGGGCTCTGGGCTTCTCTAGCCACCTCATCTTCTGCTCATCCTCTCGCGCACTCTAAAGAGAGCTCAGGTGAGAAATTGCAAACGTCCAGCAATTGCTCAGAGATGAAAAGTGCCAGCACTGAAAGCTGTTGCTAGCCAGCACCCTTCCTTGGAAGCGCTTTCACAGGCGCAGTAACACTGGGGCTTTGCGCTTCTATACGCACCAAATGCCACGGTCATTCTCTTTCCGTCTCGTAGACACGAGCTGAGAAATTGCAAACGTCGAGCAATTGCTCAGAGATGAAAAGTGCCAGCACTGAAAGCTGTTGCTAGCTAGCACCCTTCCTTGGAAGCGCTTTTGTAGGCCTAAGAACACTGGGGCTCTGGGCTTCTCTAGCCACCTCATCTTCTGCTCATCCTCTCGCGCACTCTAAAGAGAGCTCAGGTGAGAAATTGCAAAAGTCGAGCAATTGCTCAGAGATGAAAAGTGCCAGCACTGAAAGCTCTTGCTAGCCAGCACCCTTCCTTGGAAGCGCTTTCACAGGCGCAGTAACACTGGGGCTTTGCGCTTCTATACGCACCAAATGCCACGGTCATTCTCTTTCCGTCTCGTAGACACGAGCTGAGAAATTGCAAACGTCGAGCAATTGCTCAGAGATGAAAAGTGCCAGCACTGAAAGCTGTTGCTAGCCAGCACCCTTCCTTGGAAGCGCTTTCACAGGCACAGCAACACTGGGGCTTTGCGCTTCTCTAGCCACCAAACGTCACGGTCATTCTCTTTCCGTCTCGTAGACACGAGCTGAGAAATTGCAAACGTCGAGCAATTGCTCAGAGATGAAAAGTGCCAGCACTGGAAGCTCTTGCTAGCCAGCCCCCTTCCTTGGAAGCGCTTTTGTAGGCCTAAGAACACTGGGGCTCTGGGCTTCTCTAGCCACCTAATCTTCAGCTCATCCTCTCGCGCACTCTAAAGAGAGCTCAGGTGAGAAATTGAAAAACGTCGAGCAATTGCTCAGAGATGAAAAGTGCCAGCACTGAAAGCTGTTGATAGCCAGCACCCTTCCTTGGAAGCGCTTTCACAGGCGCAGCAACACTGGGGCTTTGCGCTTCTCTACTCACCAAACGTCACGGTCATTCTCTTTCCGTCTCGTAGACACGAGCTGAGAAATTGCAAACGTCGAGCAATTGCTCAGAGATGAAAAGTGCCAGCACTGGAAGCTGTTGCTAGCCAGCACCCTTCCTTGGAAGCGCTTTTGTAGGCCTAAGAACACTGGGGCTCTGGGCTTCTCTAGCCACCTAAGCTTCTGCTCATCCTCTCGCGCACTCTAAAGAGAGCTCAGGTGAGAAATTGCAAACGTCGAGCAATTGCTCACAGATGAAAAGTGCCAGCACTGAAAGCTGTTGCTAGCCAGCACCCTTCCTTGGAAGCGCTTTCACAGGCACAGCAACACTGGGGCTTTGCACTTCTCTAGCCACCAAAATTCACTGTCATTCTCTTTCCGTCTCGTAGACACGAGCTGAGAAATTGCAAACGTCGAGCAATTGCTCAGAGATGAAAAGTGCCAGCACTGGAAGCTGTTGCTAGCCAGCACCCTTCCTTGGAAGAGCTTTTATAGGCCTAAGAACACTGGGGCTTTGCGCTTCTCTAGCCACCTAATCTCCTGCTCATCCTCTCGCGCACTCTAAAGAGAGCTCAGGTGAGAAATTGCAAACGTCGAGCAATTGCTCAGAGATGAAAAGTGCCAGCACTGAAAGCTGTTGCTAGCCAGCACCCTTCCTTGGAAGCGCTTTCACAGGCGCAGTAACACTGGGGCTTTGCGCTTCTATACGCACCAAACGCCACGGTCATTCTCTTTCCGTCTCCTAGACAAGAGCTGAGAAATTGCAAACGTCGAGCAATTGCTCAGAGATGAAAAGTGCCAGCACTGGAAGCTCTTGCTAGCCAGCACCCTTCCTTGGAAGCGCTTTTGTAGGCCTAAGAACACTGGGGCTCTGGGCTTCTCTAGCCACCTCATCTTCTGCTCGTCCTCTCGCGCACTCTAAAGAGAGCTCAGGTGAGAAATTGCAAATGTCGAGCAATTGCTCAGAGATGAAAAGTGCCAGCACTGAAAGCTGTTGCTAGCCAGCTCCCTTCCTTGGAAGCGCTTTTGTAGGCCTAAGAACACTAGGGCTCTGGGCTTCTCTAGCCACCTAATCTTCTGCTCATCCTCTCGCGCACTCTAAAGAGAGCTCAGGTGAGAAATTGCAAACGTCCAGCAATTGCTCAGAGATGAAAAGTGCCAGCACTGAAAGCTGTTGCTAGCCAGCACCCTTCCTTGGAAGCGCTTTCACAGGCACAACAACACTGGGGCTTTGCGCTTCTCTAGCCACCTAATGTCACGGTCACTATCTCTCCGTCTCGTAGACACGAGCTGAGAAATTGCAAACGTCGAGCAATTGCTCAGAGATGAAAAGTGCCAGCACTGAAAGCTGTTGCTAGCCAGCACCCTTCCTTGGAAGCGCTTTTGTAGGCCTAAGAACACTGGGGCTCTGGGCTTCTCTAGCCACCTCATCTTCTGCTCATCCTCTCGCGCACTCTAAAGAGAGCTCAGGTGAGAAATTGCAAACGTCCAGCAATTGCTCACAGATGAAAAGTGCCAGCACTGAAAGCTCTTGCTAGCCAGCACCCTTCCTTGGAAGCGCTTTCACAGGCGCAGTAACACTGGGGCTTTGCGCTTCTCTAGCCACCAAACGTCACGGTCCTTCTCTTTCCGTCTCGTAGACACGAGCTGAGAAATTGCAAACGTCGAGCAATTGCTCAGAGATGAAAAGTGCCAGCACTGAAAGCTCTTGCTAGCCAGCACCCTTCCTTGGAAGCGCTTTTGTAAGCCTAAGAACACTGGGGCTCTGGGCTTCTCTAGCCACCTCATCTTCTGCTCATCCTCTCGCGCACTCTAAAGAGAGCTCAGGTGAGAAATTGCAAACGTCGAGCAATTGCTCAGAGATGAAAAGTGCCAGCACTGAAAGCTGTTGCTAGCCAGCACCCTTCCTTGGAAGCGCTTTCACAGGCGCAGTAACACTGGGGCTTTGCGCTTCTCTAGCCACCAAACGTCACGGTCATTCTCTTTCCGTCTCGTAGACACGAGCTGAGAAATTGCAAACGTCGAGCAATTGCTCAGAGATGAAAAGTGCCAGCACTGAAAGCTGTTGCTAGCCAGCCCCCTTCCTTGGAAGCGCTTTTGTAGGCCTAAGAACACTGGGGCTCTGGGCTTCTCTAGCCACCTCATCTTCTGCTCATCCTCTCGCGCAGTCTAAAGAGAGCTCAGGTGAGAAATTGCAAACGTCGAGCAATTGCTCAGAGATGAAAAGTGCCAGCACTGAAAGCTGTTGCTAGCCAGCACCCTTCCTTGGAAGCGCTTTCACAGGCACAGTAACACTGGGGCTTTGTGTTTCTATACGCACCAAATGCCACGGTCATTCTCTTTCCGTCTCGTAGACACGAGCTGAGAAATTGCAAACGTCGAGCAATTGCTCAGAGATGAAAAGTGCCAGCACTGAAAGCTGTTGCTAGCCAGCACCCTTCCTTGGAAGCGCTTTTGTAGCCCTTAGAACACTGGGGCTCTGGGCTTCTCTAGCCACCTAATCTTCAGCTCATCCTCTCGCGCACTCTAAAGAGAGCTCAGGTGAGAAATTGCAAACGTCGAGCAATTGCTCAGAGAGGAAAAGTGCCAGCACTGAAAGCTGTTGCTAGCCAGCACCCTTCCTTGGAAGCCCTTTCACAGGCGCAGTAACACTGGGGCTTTGCGCTTCTATACGCACCAAATTCCACGTTCACTCTCTTTCCGTCTCGTAGACACGAGCTGAGAAATTGCAAACGTCGAGCAATTGCTCAGAGATGAAAAGTGCCAGCACTGAAAGCTCTTGCTAGCCAGCCCCCTTCCTTGCAAGCGCTTTTGTAGGCCTAAGAACACTGGGGCTCTAGGCTTCTCTAGCCACCTAATCTTCTGCTCATCCTCTCGCGCACTCTAAAGAGAGCTCAGGTGAGAAATTGCAAACGTCGAGCAATTGCTCAGAGATGAAAAGTGCCAGCACTGAAAGCTGTTGCTAGCCAGCACCCTTCCTTGGAAGCGCTTTTGTAGGCCTAAGAACACTGGGGCTCTGGGCTTCTCTAGCCACCTAAGCTTCTGCTCATCCTCTCGCGCACTCTAAAGAGAGCTCAGGTGAAAAATTGCAAACGTCGAGCAATTGCTCAGAGATGAAAAGTGCCAGCACTGAAAGCTGTTGCTAGCCAGCCCCCTTCCTTGGAAGCGCTTTCACAGGCGCAGTGACACTGGGGCTTTGCGCTTCTCTAGCCACCTAATGTCACGGTCACTATCTCTCCGTCTCGTAGACACGAGCTGAGAAATTGCAAACGTCGAGCAATTGCTCAGAGATGAAAAGTGCCAGCACTGAAAGCTGTTGCTAGCCAGCACCCTTCCTTGGAAGCGCTTTCACAGGCACAGCAACACTGGGGCTTTGCGCTTCTCTAGCCACCAAACGTCACTGTCATTCTCTTTCCGTCTCCTAGACACGTGCTGAGTAATTGCAAACGTCGAGCAATTGCTCAGAGATGAAAAGTGCCAGCACTGAAAGCTCTTGCTAGCCAGCACCCTTCCTTGGAAGCGCTTTCACAGGCGCAGCAACACTGGGGCTTTGCGCTTCTCTAGCCACCAAACGTCACGGTCATTCTCTTTCCGTCTCATAGACACGAGCTGAGAAATTGCAAACGTCGAGCAATTGCTCAGAGATGAAAAGTGCCAGCACTGAAAGCTCTTGCTAGCCACCACCCTTCCTTGGAAGCGCTTTTGTAGGCCTAAGAACACTGGGGCTCTGGGCTTCTCTAGCCACCTAAGCTTCTGCTCATCCTCTCGCGCACTCTAAAGAGAGCTCAGGTGAGAAATTGCAAACGTCGAGCAATTGCTCAGAGATGAAAAGTGCCAGCACTGAAAGCTGTTGCTAGCCAGCACCCTTCCTTGGAAGCGCTTTCACAGGCGCAGTAACACTGGGGCTTTGCGCTTCTATACGCACCAAATTCCACGGTCATTCTCTTTCCATCTCGTAGACACGAGCTGAGAAATTGCAAACGTCGAGCAATTGCTCAGAGATGAAAAGTGCCAGCACTGGAAGCTCTTGCTAGCCAGCACCCTTCCTTGGAAGCGCTTTTGTAGGCCTAAGAACACTAGGGCTCTGGGCTTCTCTAGCCACCTAATCTTCTGCTCATCCTCTCGCGCACTCTAAAGAGAGCTCAGGTGAGAAATTGCAAACGTCGAGCAATTGCTCAGAGATGAAAAGTGCCAGCACTGAAAGCTCTTGCTAGCCAGCACCCTTCCTTGGAAGCGCTTTTGTAGGCCTAAGAACACTGGGGCTCTGGGCTTCTCTAGCCACCTAATTTTCTGCTCATCCTCTCGCGCACTCTAAAGAGAGCTCAGGTGAGAAATTGCAAACGTCGAGCAATTGCTCAGAGATGAAAAGTGCCAGCACTGAAAGCTGTTGCTAGCCAGCACCCTTCCTTGGAAGCGCTTTCACAGGCGCAGTGACACTGGGGCTTTGCGCTTCTCTAGCCACCTAATGTCACGGTCACTATCTCTCCGTCTCGTAGACACGAGCTGAGAAATTGCAAACGTCGAGCAATTGCTCAGAGATGAAAAGTGCCAGCACTGAAAGCTGTTGCTAGCCAGCCCCCTTCCTTGGAAGCGCTTTCACAGGCACAGCAACACTGGGGCTTTGCACTTCTCTAGCCACCAAACGTCACTGTTATTCTCTTTCCGTCTCGTAGACACGAGCTGAGAAATTGCAAACGTCGAGCAATTGCTCAGAGATGAAAAGTGCCAGCACTGAAAGCTCTTGCTAGCCAGCACCCTTCCTTGGAAGCGCTTTTGTAGCCCTAAGAACACTGGGGCTCTGTGCTTCTCTAGCCACCTTATCTTCTGCTCATCCTCTCGCGCACTCTAAAGAGAGCTCAGGTGAGAAATTGCAAACGTCGAGCAATTGCTCAGAGATGAAAAGTGCCAGCACTGAAAGCTGTTGCTAGCCACCACCCTTCCTTGGAAGCGCTTTCACAGGCGCAGCAACACTGGGGCTTTGCAATTCTCTACTCACCAAACGTCACGGTCATTCTCTTTCCGTCTCGTAGACACGAGCTGAGAAATTGCAAACGTCGAGCAATTGCTCAGAGATGAAAAGTGCCAGCACTGGAAGCTGTTGCTAGCCAGCACCCTTCCTTGGAAGCGCTTTTGTAGGCCTAAGAACACGGGGGCTCTGGGCTTCTCTAGCCACCTAATTTTCTGCTCATCCTCTCGCGCACTCTAAAGAGAGCTCAGGTGAGAAATTGCAAACGTCGAGCAATTGCTCAGAGATGAAAAGTGCCAGCACTGAAAGCTGTTGCTAGCCAGCACCCTTCCTTGGAAGCGCTTTCACAGGCACAGCAACACTGGGGTTTTGCGCTTCTCTACCCACCAAAATTCACTGTCATTCTCTTTCCGTCTCGTAGACACGAGCTGAGAAATGGCAAACGTCGAGCAATTGCTCAGAGATGAAAAGTGCCAGCACTGGAAGCTCTTGCTAGCCAGCACCCTTCCTTGGAAGCGCTTTTGTAGGCCTAAGAACACTGGGGTTCTGGGCTTCTCTAGCCACCTCATCTTCTGCTCGTCCTCTCGCGCACTCTAAAGAGAGCTCAGGTGAGAAATTGCAAATGTCGAGCAATTGCTCAGAGATGAAAAGTGCCAGCACTGAAAGCTGTTGCTAGCCAGCACCCTTCCTTGGAAGCGCTTTTGTAGGCCTAAAAACACTGGGGCTCTGGGCTTCTCTAGCCACCTAATCTTCTGCTCATCCTCTCGCGCACTCTAAAGAGAGCTCAGGTGAGAAATTGCAAACGTCCAGCAATTGCTCACAGATGAAAAGTGCCAGCACTGAAAGCTGTTGCTAGCCAGCACCCTTCCTTGGAAGCGCTTTCACAGGCACAACAACACTGGGGCTTTGCGCTTCTCTAGCCACCAAACGTCACGGTCCTTCTCTTTCCGTCTCGTAGACACGAGCTGAAGAAATTACAAACGTCGAGCAATTGCTCAGAGATGAAAAGTGCCAGCACTGAAAGCTGTTGCTAGCCAGCACCCATCCTTGGAAGCGCTTTCACAGGCGCAGTAACACTGGGGCTTTGCGCTTCTGTACGCACCAAACGTCACGGTCATTCTCTTTCTGTCTCCTAGACACGAGCTGAGAAATTGCAAACGTCGAGCAATTGCTCAGAGATGAAAAGTGCCAGCACTGGAAGCTGTTGCTAGCCAGCACCCTTCCTTGGAAGAGCTTTTGTAGGCCTAAGAACACTGGGGCTCTGGGCTTCTCTAGCCACCTAATCTTCTGCTCATCCTCTCGCGCACTCTAAAGAGAGCTCAGGTGAGAAATTGCAAACGTCGAGCAATTGCTCAGAGATGAAAAGTGCCAGCACTGAAAGCTGTTGCTAGCCAGCACCCTTCCTTGGAAGCGCTTTCACAGGCGCAGTAATAATGGGGTTTTGCGCTTCTCTAGCCACCAAACGTCACGGTCCTTCTCTTTCCGTCTCGTAGACACGAGCTGAGAAATTGCAAACGTCGAGCAATTGCTCAGAGATGAAAAGTGCCAGCACTGGAAGCTGTTGCTAGCCAGCACCCTTCCTTGGAAGCGCTTTCACAGGCACAGCAACACTGGGGTTTTGCGCTTCTCTACCCACCAAAATTCACTGTCATTCTCTTTCCGTCTCGTAGACACGAGCTGAGAAATGGCAAACGTCGAGCAATTGCTCAGAGATGAAAAGTGCCAGCACTGGAAGCTCTTGCTAGCCAGCACCCTTCCTTGGAAGCGCTTTTGTAGGCCTAAGAACACTGGGGTTCTGGGCTTCTCTAGCCACCTCATCTTCTGCTCGTCCTCTCGCGCACTCTAAAGAGAGCTCAGGTGAGAAATTGCAAATGTCGAGAAATTGCTCAGAGATGAAAAGTGCCAGCACTGAAAGCTGTTGCTAGCCAGCACCCTTCCTTGGAAGCGCTTTTGTAGGCCTAAAAACACTGGGGCTCTGGGCTTCTCTAGCCACCTAATCTTCTGCTCATCCTCTCGCGCACTCTAAAGAGAGCTCAGGTGAGAAATTGCAAACGTCCAGCAATTGCTCACAGATGAAAAGTGCCAGCACTGAAAGCTGTTGCTAGCCAGCACCCTTCCTTGGAAGCGCTTTCACAGGCACAACAACACTGGGGCTTTGCGCTTCTCTAGCCACCAAACGTCACGGTCCTTCTCTTTCCGTCTCGTAGACACGAGCTGAGAAATTGCAAACGTCGAGCAATTGCTCAGAGATGAAAAGTGCCAGCACTGAAAGCTGTTGCTAGCCAGCACCCATCCTTGGAAGCGCTTTCACAGGCGCAGTAACACTGGGGCTTTGCGCTTCTGTACGCACCAAACGTCACGGTCATTCTCTTTCTGTCTCCTAGTCACGAGCTGAGAAATTGCAAACGTCGAGCAATTGCTCAGAGATGAAAAGTGCCAGCACTGAAAGCTGTTGCTAGCCAGCACCCTTCCTTGGAAGCGCTTTCACAGGCACAGCAACACTGGGGCTTTGCACTTCTCTACTCACCAAACGTCACGGTCATTCTCTTTCCGTCTCGTAGACACGAGCTGAGAAATTGCAAACGTCGAGCAATTGCTCAGAGATGAAAAGTGCCAGCACTGGAAGCTGTTGCTAGCCAGCACCCTTCCTTGGAAGCGCTTTTGTAGCCCTAAGAACACTGGGGCTCTGGGCTTCTCTAGCCACCTAATCTTCTGCTCATCCTCTCGCGCACTCTAAAGAGAGCTCAGGTGAGAAATTGCAAACGTCGAGCAATTGCTCAGAGATGAAAAGTGCCAGCACTGAAAGCTGTTGCTAGCCAGCACCCTTCCTTGGAAGCGCTTTCACAGGCGCAGTAATAATGGGGTTTTGCGCTTCTCTACCCACCAAAATTCACTGTCATTCTCTTTCCGTCTCGTAGACACGAGCTGAGAAATTGCAAACGTCGAGCAATTGCTCAGAGATGAAAAGTGCCAGCACTGAAAGCTGTTGCTAGCCAGCCCCCTTCCTTGGAAGCGCTTTTGTAGCCCTTAGAACACTGGGGCTCTGGGCTTCTCTAGCCACCTAATCTTCAGCTCATCCTCTCGCGCACTCTAAAGAGAGCTCAGGTGAGAAATTGCAAACGTCGAGCAATTGCTCAGAGAGGAAAAGTGCCAGCACTGGAAGCTCTTGCTAGCCAGCACCCTTCCTTGGAAGCGCTTTTGTAGGCCTAAGAACACTGGGGCTCTGGGCTTCTCTAGCCACCTAATCTTCTGCTCGTCCTCTCGCGCACTCTAAAGAGAGCTCAGGTGAGAAATTGCAAATGTCGAGAAATTGCTCAGAGATGAAAAGTGCCAGCACTGGAAGCTGTTGCTAGCCAGCACCCTTCCTTGGAAGTGCTTTTGTAGGCCTAAAAACACTGGGGCTCTGGGCTTCTCTAGCCACCTAATCTTCTGCTCATCCTCTCGCGCACTCTAAAGAGAGCTCAGGTGAGAAATTGCAAACGTCCAGCAATTGCTCACAGATGAAAAGTGCCAGCACTGAAAGCTGTTGCTAGCCAGCACCCTTCCTTGGAAGCGCTTTCACAGGCACAACAACACTGGGGCTTTGCGCTTCTCTAGCCACCAAACGTCACGGTCCTTCTCTTTCCGTCTCGTAGACACGAGCTGAGAAATTACAAACGTCGAGCAATTGCTCAGAGATGAAAAGTGCCAGCACTGAAAGCTCTTGCTAGCCAGCACCCTTCCTTGGAAGCGCTTTCACAGGCGCAGTAACACTGGGGCTTTGCGCTTCTGTAGCCACCAAACGTCACGGTCATTCTCTTTCCGTCTCGTAGACACGAGCTGAGAAATTGCAAACGTCGAGCAATTGCTCAGAGATGAAAAGTGCCAGCACTGGAAGCTCTTGCTAGCCAGCACCCTTCCTTGGAAGCGCTTTTGTAGGCCTAAGAACACTGGGGCTCTGGGCTTCTCTAGCCACCTCATCTTCTGCTCGTCCTCTCGCGCACTCTAAAGAGAGCTCAGGTGAGAAATTGCAAACGTCGAGCAATTGCTCAGAGATGAAAAGTGCCAGCACTGAAAGCTGTTGCTAGCCAGCACCCTTCCTTGGAAGCGCTTTCACAGGCGCAGTAATAATGGGGTTTTGCGCTTCTCTAGCCACCAAACGTCACGGTCCTTCTCTTTCCGTCTCGTAGACACGAGCTGAGAAATTGCAAACGTCGAGCAATTGCTCAGAGATGAAAAGTGCCAGCACTGGAAGCTGTTGCTAGCCAGCACCCTTCCTTGGAAGCGCTTTCACAGGCACAGCAACACTGGGGTTTTGCGCTTCTCTACCCACCAAAATTCACTGTCATTCTCTTTCCGTCTCGTAGACACGAGCTGAGAAATTGCAAACGTCGAGCAATTGCTCAGAGATGAAAAGTGCCAGCACTGGAAGCTCTTGCTAGCCAGCACCCTTCCTTGGAAGCGCTTTTGTAGGCCTAAGAACACTGGGGTTCTGGGCTTCTCTAGCCACCTCATCTTCTGCTCGTCCTCTCGCGCACTCTAAAGAGAGCTCAGGTGAGAAATTGCAAATGTCGAGCAATTGCTCAGAGATGAAAAGTGCCAGCACTGAAAGCTGTTGCTAGCCAGCACCCTTCCTTGGAAGCGCTTTTGTAGGCCTAAAAACACTGGGGCTCTGGGCTTCTCTAGCCACCTAATCTTCTGCTCATCCTCTCGCGCACTCTAAAGAGAGCTCAGGTGAGAAATTGCAAACGTCCAGCAATTGCTCACAGATGAAAAGTGCCAGCACTGAAAGCTGTTGCTAGCCAGCACCCTTCCTTGGAAGCGCTTTCACAGGCACAACAACACTGGGGCTTTGCGCTTCTCTAGCCACCAAACGTCACGGTCCTTCTCTTTCCGTCTCGTAGACACGAGCTGAGAAATTGCAAACGTCGAGCAATTGCTCAGAGATGAAAAGTGCCAGCACTGAAAGCTGTTGCTAGCCAGCACCCATCCTTGGAAGCGCTTTCACAGGCGCAGTAACACTGGGGCTTTGCGCTTCTGTACGCACCAAACGTCACGGTCATTCTCTTTCTGTCTCCTAGTCACGAGCTGAGAAATTGCAAACGTCGAGCAATTGCTCAGGGATGAAAAGTGCCAGCACTGAAAGCTGTTGCTAGCCAGCACCCTTCCTTGGAAGCGCTTTCACAGGCACAGCAACACTGGGGCTTTGAGCTTCTCTAGCCACCAAACGTCACGGTCATTCTCTTTCCGTCTCGTAGACACGAGCTGAGAAATTGCAAACGTCGAGCAATTGCTCAGAGATGAAAAGTGCCAGCACTGGAAGCTGTTGCTAGCCAGCACCCTTCCTTGGAAGCGCTTTTGTAGCCCTAAGAACACTGGGGCTCTGGGCTTCTCTAGCCACCTAATCTTCTGCTCATCCTCTCGCGCACTCTAAAGAGAGCTCAGGTGAGAAATTGCAAACGTCGAGCAATTGCTCAGAGATGAAAAGTGCCAGCACTGAAAGCTGTTGCTAGCCAGCACCCTTCCTTGGAAGCGCTTTCACAGGCGCAGTAATAATGGGGTTTTGCGCTTCTCTACCCACCAAAATTCACTGTCATTCTCTTTCCGTCTCGTAGACACGAGCTGAGAAATTGCAAACGTCGAGCAATTGCTCAGAGATGAAAAGTGCCAGCACTGAAAGCTGTTGCTAGCCAGCCCCCTTCCTTGGAAGCGCTTTTGTAGCCCTTAGAACACTGGGGCTCTGGGCTTCTCTAGCCACCTAATCTTCAGCTCATCCTCTCGCGCACTCTAAAGAGAGCTCAGGTGAGAAATTGCAAACGTCGAGCAATTGCTCAGAGAGGAAAAGTGCCAGCACTGGAAGCTCTTGCTAGCCAGCACCCTTCCTTGGAAGCGCTTTTGTAGGCCTAAGAACACTGGGGCTCTGGGCTTCTCTAGCCACCTAATCTTCTGCTCGTCCTCTCGCGCACTCTAAAGAGAGCTCAGGTGAGAAATTGCAAATGTCGAGAAATTGCTCAGAGATGAAAAGTGCCAGCACTGGAAGCTGTTGCTAGCCAGCACCCTTCCTTGGAAGTGCTTTTGTAGGCCTAAAAACACTGGGGCTCTGGGCTTCTCTAGCCACCTAATCTTCTGCTCATCCTCTCGCGCACTCTAAAGAGAGCTCAGGTGAGAAATTGCAAACGTCCAGCAATTGCTCACAGATGAAAAGTGCCAGCACTGAAAGCTGTTGCTAGCCAGCACCCTTCCTTGGAAGCGCTTTCACAGGCACAACAACACTGGGGCTTTGCGCTTCTCTAGCCACCAAACGTCACGGTCCTTCTCTTTCCGTCTCGTAGACACGAGCTGAGAAATTACAAACGTCGAGCAATTGCTCAGAGATGAAAAGTGCCAGCACTGAAAGCTGTTGCTAGCCAGCACCCTTCCTTGGAAGCGCTTTCACAGGCGCAGTAACACTGGGGCTTTGCGCTTCTGTACGCACCAAACGTCACGGTCATTCTCTTTCCGTCTCGTAGACACGAGCTGAGAAATTGCAAACGTCGAGCAATTGCTCAGAGATGAAAAGTGCCAGCACTGGAAGCTCTTGCTAGCCAGCACCCTTCCTTGGAAGCGCTTTTGTAGGCCTAAGAACACTGGGGCTCTGGGCTTCTCTAGCCACCTCATCTTCTGCTCGTCCTCTCGCGCACTCTAAAGAGAGCTCAGGTGAGAAATTGCAAATGTCGAGCAATTGCTCAGAGATGAAAAGTGCCAGCACTGAAAGCTGTTGCTAGCCAGCTCCCTTCCTTGGAAGCGCTTTTGTAGGCCTAAGAACACTAGGGCTCTGGGCTTCTCTAGCCACCTAATCTTCTGCTCATCCTCTCGCGCACTCTAAAGAGAGCTCAGGTGAGAAATTGCAAACGTCCAGCAATTGCTCAGAGATGAAAAGTGCCAGCACTGAAAGCTGTTGCTAGCCAGCACCCTTCCTTGGAAGCGCTTTCACAGGCACAACAACACTGGGGCTTTGCGCTTCTCTAGCCACCAAACGTCACTGTCATTCTCTTTCCGTCTCGTAGACACGAGCTGAGAAATTACAAACGTCGAGCAATTGCTCAGAGATGAAAAGTGCCAGCACTGAAAGCTGTTGCTAGCCAGCACCCTTCCTTGGAAGCGCTTTCACAGGCGCAGTGACACTGGGGCTTTGCGCTTCTCTACTCACCAAATGCCACGGTCATTCTCTTTCCGTCTCGTAGACACGAGCTGAGAAATTGCAAACGTCGAGCAATTGCTCAGAGATGAAAAGTGCCAGCACTGAAAGCTGTTGCTAGCCAGCACCCTTCCTTGGAAGCGCTTTTGTAGGCCTAAGAACACTGGGGCTCTGGGCTTCTCTAGCCACCTCATCTTCTGCTCATCCTCTCGCGCACTCTAAAGAGAGCTCAGGTGAGAAATTGCAAACGTCCAGCAATTGCTCAGAGATGAAAAGTGCCAGCACTGAAAGCTCTTGCTAGCCAGCACCCTTCCTTGGAAGCGCTTTCACAGGCGCAGTAACACTGGGGCTTTGCGCTTCTCTACCCACCAAACGTCACGGTCCTTCTCTTTCCGTCTCGTAGACACGAGCTGAGAAATTGCAAACGTCGAGCAATTGCTCAGAGATGAAAAGTGCCAGCACTGAAAGCTCTTGCTAGCCAGCACCCTTCCTTGGAAGCGCTTTTGTAAGCCTAAGAACACTGGGGCTCTGGGCTTCTCTAGCCACCTCATCTTCTGCTCATCCTCTCGCGCACTCTAAAGAGAGCTCAGGTGAGAAATTGCAAACGTCGAGCAATTGCTCAGAGATGAAAAGTGCCAGCACTGAAAGCTGTTGCTAGCCAGCACCCTTCCTTGGAAGCGCTTTCACAGGCGCAGTAACACTGGGGCTTTGCGCTTCTCTAGCCACCAAACGTCACGGTCATTCTCTTTCCGTCTCGTAGACACGAGCTGAGAAATTGCAAACGTCGAGCAATTGCTCAGAGATGAAAAGTGCCAGCACTGAAAGCTGTTGCTAGCCAGCCGCCTTCCTTGGAAGCGCTTTTGTAGGCCTAAGAACACTGGGGCTCTGGGCTTCTCTAGCCACCTCATCTTCTGCTCATCCTCTCGCGCAGTCTAAAGAGAGCTCAGGTGAGAAATTGCAAACGTCGAGCAATTGCTCAGAGATGAAAAGTGCCAGCACTGAAAGCTGTTGCTAGCCAGCACCCTTCCTTGGAAGCGCTTTCACAGGCACAGTAACACTGGGGCTTTGTGCTTCTATACGCACCAAATGCCACGGTCATTCTCTTTCCGTCTCGTAGACACGAGCTGAGAAATTGCAAACGTCGAGCAATTGCTCAGAGATGAAAAGTGTCAGCACTGAAAGCTGTTGCTAGCCAGCACCCTTCCTTGGAAGCGCTTTTGTAGCCCTTAGAACAGTGGGGCTCTGGGCTTCTCTAGCCACCTAATCTTCTGCTCATCCTCTCGCGCACTCTAAAGAGAGCTCAGGTGAGAAATTGAAAAACGTCGAGCAATTGCTCAGAAACGAAAAGTGCCAGCACTGAAAGCTGTTGCTAGCCAGCACCCTTCCTTGGAAGCGCTTTCACAGGCGCAGCAACACTGGGGCTTTGCAATTCTCTACTCACCAAACGTCACGGTCCTTCTCTTTCCGTCTCGTAGACACGAGCTGAGAAATTGCAAACGTCGAGCAATTGCTCAGAGATGAAAAGTGCCAGCACTGGAAGCTGTTGCTAGCCAGCACCCTTCCTTGGAAGCGCTTTTGTAGGCCTAAGAACACGGGGGCTCTGGGCTTCTCTAGCCACCTAATTTTCTGCTCATCCTCTCGCGCACTCTAAAGAGAGCTCAGGTGAGAAATTGCAAACGTCCAGCAATTGCTCAGAGATGAAAAGTGCCAGCACTGAAAGCTGTTGCTAGCCAGCACCCTTCCTTGGAAGCGCTTTCACAGGCACAGCAACACTGGGGTTTTGCGCTTCTCTACCCACCAAAATTCACTGTCATTCTCTTTCCGTCTCGTAGACACGAGCTGAGAAATGGCAAACGTCGAGCAATTGCTCAGAGATGAAAAGTGCCAGCACTGGAAGCTCTTGCTAGCCAGCACCCTTCCTTGGAAGCGCTTTTGTAGGCCTAAGAACACTGGGGTTCTGGGCTTCTCTAGCCACCTCATCTTCTGCTCGTCCTCTCGCGCACTCTAAAGAGAGCTCAGGTGAGAAATTGCAAATGTCGAGAAATTGCTCAGAGATGAAAAGTGCCAGCACTGAAAGCTGTTGCTAGCCAGCACCCTTCCTTGGAAGCGCTTTTGTAGGCCTAAAAACACTGGGGCTCTGGGCTTCTCTAGCCACCTAATCTTCTGCTCATCCTCTCGCGCACTCTAAAGAGAGCTCAGGTGAGAAATTGCAAACGTCCAGCAATTGCTCACAGATGAAAAGTGCCAGCACTGAAAGCTGTTGCTAGCCAGCACCCTTCCTTGGAAGCGCTTTCACAGGCACAACAACACTGGGGCTTTGCGCTTCTCTAGCCACCAAACGTCACGGTCCTTCTCTTTCCGTCTCGTAGACACGAGCTGAGAAATTACAAACGTCGAGCAATTGCTCAGAGATGAAAAGTGCCAGCACTGAAAGCTGTTGCTAGCCAGCACCCATCCTTGGAAGCGCTTTCACAGGCGCAGTAACACTGGGGCTTTGCGCTTCTGTACGCACCAAACGTCACGGTCATTCTCTTTCTGTCTCCTAGACACGAGCTGAGAAATTGCAAACGTCGAGCAATTGCTCAGAGATGAAAAGTGCCAGCACTGAAAGCTGTTGCTAGCCAGCACCCTTCCTTGGAAGCGCTTTCACAGGCACAGCAACACTGGGGCTTTGCACTTCTCTACTCACCAAACGTCACGGTCCTTCTCTTTCCGTCTCGTAGACACGAGCTGAGAAATTGCAAACGTCGAGCAATTGCTCAGAGATGAAAAGTGCCAGCACTGGAAGCTGTTGCTAGCCAGCACCCTTCCTTGGAAGAGCTTTTGTAGCCCTAAGAACACTGGGGCTCTGGGCTTCTCTAGCCACCTAATCTTCTGCTCATCCTCTCGTGCACTCTAAAGAGAGCTCAGGTGAGAAATTGCAAACGTCGAGCAATTGCTCAGAGATGAAAAGTGCCAGCACTGAAAGCTGTTGCTAGCCAGCACCCTTCCTTGGAAGCGCTTTCACAAGCGCAGTAACACTGGGGTTTTGCGCTTCTCTAGCCACCAAACGTCACGGTCCTTCTCTTTCCGTCTCGTAGACACGAGCTGAGAAATTGCAAACGTCGAGCAATTGCTCAGAGATGAAAAGTGCCAGCACTGGAAGCTGTTGCTAGCCAGCACCCTTCCTTGGAAGCGCTTTCACAGGCACAGCAACACTGGGGTTTTGCGCTTCTCTACCCACCAAAATTCACTGTCATTCTCTTTCCGTCTCGTAGACACGAGCTGAGAAATGGCAAACGTCGAGCAATTGCTCAGAGATGAAAAGTGCCAGCACTGGAAGCTCTTGCTAGCCAGCACCCTTCCTTGGAAGCGCTTTTGTAGGCCTAAGAACACTGGGGTTCTGGGCTTCTCTAGCCACCTCATCTTCTGCTCGTCCTCTCGCGCACTCTAAAGAGAGCTCAGGTGAGAAATTGCAAATGTCGAGAAATTGCTCAGAGATGAAAAGTGCCAGCACTGAAAGCTGTTGCTAGCCAGCACCCTTCCTTGGAAGTGCTTTTGTAGGCCTAAAAACACTGGGGCTCTGGGCTTCTCTAGCCACCTAATCTTCTGCTCATCCTCTCGCGCACTCTAAAGAGAGCTCAGGTGAGAAATTGCAAACGTCCAGCAATTGCTCAGAGATGAAAAGTGCCAGCACTGAAAGCTGTTGCTAGCCAGCACCCTTCCTTGGAAGCGCTTTCACAGGCACAACAACACTGGGGCTTTGCGCTTCTCTAGCCACCAAACGTCACGGTCCTTCTCTTTCCGTCTCGTAGACACGAGCTGAGAAATTGCAAACGTCGAGCAATTGCTCAGAGATGAAAAGTGCCAGCACTGAAAGCTGTTGCTAGCCAGCACCCATCCTTGGAAGCGCTTTCACAGGCGCAGTAACACTGGGGATTTGCGCTTCTGTACGCACCAAACGTCACGGTCATTCTCTTTCTGTCTCCTAGACACGAGCTGAGAAATTGCAAACGTCGAGCAATTGCTCAGAGATGAAAAGTGCCAGCACTGAAAGCTGTTGCTAGCCAGCACCCTTCCTTGGAAGCGCTTTCACAGGCACAGCAACACTGGGGCTTTGCACTTCTCTACTCACCAAACGTCACGGTCCTTCTCTTTCCGTCTCGTAGACACGAGCTGAGAAATTGCAAACGTCGAGCAATTGCTCAGAGATGAAAAGTGCCAGCACTGGAAGCTGTTGCTAGCCAGCACCCTTCCTTGGAAGAGCTTTTGTAGCCCTAAGAACACTGGGGCTCTGGGCTTCTCTAGCCACCTAATCTTCTGCTCATCCTCTCGCGCACTCTAAAGAGAGCTCAGGTGAGAAATTGCAAACGTCGAGCAATTGCTCAGAGATGAAAAGTGCCAGCACTGAAAGCTGTTGCTAGCCAGCACCCTTCCTTGGAAGCGCTTTCACAGGCGCAGTAATAATGGGGTTTTGCGCTTCTCTACCCACCAAAATTCACTGTCATTCTCTTTCCGTCTCGTAGACACGAGCTGAGAAATTGCAAACGTCGAGCAATTGCTCAGAGATGAAAAGTGCCAGCACTGAAAGCTGTTGCTAGCCAGCCCCCTTCCTTGGAAGCGCTTTTGTAGCCCTTAGAACACTGGGGCTCTGGGCTTCTCTAGCCACCTAATCTTCAGCTCATCCTCTCGCGCACTCTAAAGAGAGCTCAGGTGAGAAATTGCAAACGTCGAGCAATTGCTCAGAGAGGAAAAGTGCCAGCACTGGAAGCTCTTGCTAGCCAGCACCCTTCCTTGGAAGCGCTTTTGTAGGCCTAAGAACACTGGGGCTCTGGGCTTCTCTAGCCACCTAATCTTCTGCTCGTCCTGTCGCGCACTCTAAAGAGAGCTCAGGTGAGAAATTGCAAATGTCGAGAAATTGCTCAGAGATGAAAAGTGCCAGCACTGAAAGCTGTTGCTAGCCAGCACCCTTCCTTGGAAGCGCTTTTGTAGGCCTAAGAACACTGGGGCTCTGGGCTTCTCTAGCCACCTCATCTTCTGCTCATCCTCTCGTGCACTCTAAAGAGAGCTCAGGTGAGAAATTGCAAACGTCCAGCAATTGCTCAGAGATGAAAAGTGCCAGCACTGAAAGCTGTTGCTAGCCAGCACCCTTCCTTGGAAGCGCTTTCACAGGCACAACAACACTGGGGCTTTGCGCTTCTCTAGCCACCAAACGTCACGGTCCTTCTCTTTCCGTCTCGTAGACACGAGCTGAGAAATTACAAACGTCGAGCAATTGCTCAGAGATGAAAAGTGCCAGCACTGAAAGCTGTTGCTAGCCAGCACCCTTCCTTGGAAGCGCTTTCACAGGCGCAGTAACACTGGGGCTTTGCGCTTCTGTACGCACCAAACGTCACGGTCATTCTCTTTCCGTCTCCTAGACACGAGCTGAGAAATTGCAAACGTCGAGCAATTGCTCAGAGATGAAAAGTGCCAGCACTGGAAGCTCTTGCTAGCCAGCACCCTTCCTTGGAAGCGCTTTTGTAGGCCTAAGAACACTGGGGCTCTGGGCTTCTCTAGCCACCTCATCTTCTGCTCGTCCTCTCGCGCACTCTAAAGAGAGCTCAGGTGAGAAATTGCAAATGTCGAGCAATTGCTCAGAGATGAAAAGTGCCAGCACTGAAAGCTGTTGCTAGCCAGCTCCCTTCCTTGGAAGCGCTTTTGTAGGCCTAAGAACACTGGGGCTCTGGGCTTCTCTAGCCACCTAATCTTCTGCTCATCCTCTCGCGCACTCTAAAGAGAGCTCAGGTGAGAAATTGCAAACGTCCAGCAATTGCTCAGAGATGAAAAGTGCCAGCACTGAAAGCTCTTGCTAGCCAGCACCCTTCCTTGGAAGCGCTTTCACAGGCACAACAACACTGGGGCTTTGCGCTTCTCTAGCCACCAAACGTCACTGTCATTCTCTTTCCGTCTCGTAGACACGAGCTGAGAAATTACAAACGTCGAGCAATTGCTCAGAGATGAAAAGTGCCAGCACTGAAAGCTGTTGCTAGCCAGCACCCTTCCTTGGAAGCGCTTTCACAGGCGCAGTGACACTGGGGCTTTGCGCTTCTCTAGCCACCTAATGTCACGGTCACTATCTCTCCGTCTCGTAGACACGAGCTGAGAAATTGCAAACGTCGAGCAATTGCTCAGAGATGAAAAGTGCCAGCACTGAAAGCTCTTGCTAGCCAGCACCCTTCCTTGGAAGCGCTTTTGTAGGCCTAAGAACACTGGGGCTCTGGGCTTCTCTAGCCACCTCATCTTCTGCTCATCCTCTCGCGCACTCTAAAGAGAGCTCAGGTGAGAAATTGCAAACGTCCAGCAATTGCTCAGAGATGAAAAGTGCCAGCACTGAAAGCTCTTGCTAGCCAGCACCCTTCCTTGGAAGCGCTTTCACAGGCGCAGTAACACTGGGGCTTTGCGCTTCTCTAGCCACCAAACGTCACGGTCCTTCTCTTTCCGTCTCGTAGACACGAGCTGAGAAATTGCAAACGTCGAGCAATTGCTCAGAGATGAAAAGTGCCAGCACTGAAAGCTCTTGCTAGCCAGCACCCTTCCTTGGAAGCGCTTTTGTAAGCCTAAGAAAACTGGGGCTCTGGGCTTCTCTAGCCACCTCATCTTCTGCTCATCCTCTCGCGCACTCTAAAGAGAGCTCAGGTGAGAAATTGCAAACGTCGAGCAATTGCTCAGAGATGAAAAGGGCCAGCACTGAAAGCTGTTGCTAGCCAGCACCCTTCCTTGGAAGCGCTTTCACAGGCGCAGTAACACTGGGGCTTTGCGCTTCTCTAGCCACCAAACGTCACGGTCATTCTCTTTCCGTCTCGTAGACACGAGCTGAGAAATTGCAAACGTCGAGCAATTGCTCAGAGATGAAAAGTGCCAGCACTGAAAGCTGTTGCTAGCCAGCCCCCTTCCTTGGAAGCGCTTTTGTAGGCCTAAGAACACTGGGGCTCTGGGCTTCTCTAGCCACCTCATCTTCTGCTCATCCTCTCGCGCAGTCTAAAGAGAGCTCAGGTGAGAAATTGCAAACGTCGAGCAATTGCTCAGAGATGAAAAGTGCCAGCACTGAAAGCTGTTGCTAGCCAGCACCCTTCCTTGGAAGCGCTTTCACAGGCACAGTAACACTGGGGCTTTGTGCTTCTATACGCACCAAATGCCACGGTCATTCTCTTTCCGTCTCGTAGACACGATCTGAGAAATTGCAAACGTCGAGCAATTGCTCAGAGATGAAAAGTGTCAGCACTGAAAGCTGTTGCTAGCCAGCACCCTTCCTTGGAAGCGCTTTTGTAGCCCTTAGAACACTGGGGCTCTGGGCTTCTCTAGCCACCTAATCTTCAGCTCATCATCTCGCGCACTCTAAAGAGAGCTCAGGTGAGAAATTGCAAACGTCGAGCAATTGCTCAGAGATGAAAAGTGCCAGCACTGAAAGCTGTTGCTAGCCAGCACCCTTCCTTGGAAGCGCTTTCACAGGCGCAGTAACACTGGGGCTTTGCACTTCTATACGCACCAAATTCCACGTTCACTCTCTTTCCGTCTCGTAGACACGAGCTGAGAAATTGCAAACGTCGAGCAATTGCTCAGAGATGAAAAGTGCCAGCACTGAAAGCTGTTGCTAGCCAGCCCCCTTCCTTGCAAGCGCTTTTGTAGGCCTAAGAACACTGGGGCTCTAGGCTTCTCTAGCCACCTAATCTTCTGCTCATCCTCTCGCGCACTCTAAAGAGAGCTCAGGTGAGAAATTGCAAACGTCGAGCAATTGCTCAGAGATGAAAAGTGCCAGCACTGAAAGCTCTTGCTAGCCAGCACCCTTCCTTGGAAGCGCTTTCACAGGCGCAGTAACACTGGGGCTTTGCACTTCTCTACGCACCAAACGTCACGGTCCTTCTGTTTCCGTCTCGTAGACACGAGCTGAGAAATTGCAAACGTCGAGCAATTGCTCAGAGATGAAAAGTGCCAGCACTGAAAGCTGTTGCTAGCCAGCACCCTTCCTTGGAAGCGCTTTCACAGGCGCAGTGACACTGGGGCTTTGCGCTTCTCTAGCCACCTAATGTCACGGTCACTATCTCTCCGTCTCGTAGACACGAGCTGAGAAATTGCAAACGTCGAGCAATTGCTCAGAGATGAAAAGTGCCAGCACTGAAAGCTGTTGCTAGCCAGCACCCTTCCTTGGAAGCGCTTTCACAGGCACAGCAACACTGGGGCTTTGCGCTTCTCTAGCCACCAAACGTCACTGTCATTCTCTTTCCGTCTCCTAGACACGTGCTGAGTAATTGCAAGCGTCGAGCAATTGCTCAGAGATGAAAAGTGCCAGCACTGAAAGCTGTTGCTAGCCAGCACCCTTCCTTGGAAGCGCTTTCACAGGCGCAGCAACACTGGGGCTTTGCGCTTCTCTACCCACCAAACGTCACGGTCATTCTCTTTCCGTCTCATAGACACGAGCTGAGAAATTGCAAACGTCGAGCAATTGCTCAGAGATGAAAAGTGCCAGCACTGAAAGCTCTTGCTAGCCACCACCCTTCCTTGGAAGCGCTTTTGTAGGCCTAAGAACACTGGGGCTCTGGGCTTCTCTAGCCACGTCATCTTCAGCTCATCCTCTCGCGCACTCTAAAGAGAGCTCAGGTGAGAAATTGCAAACGTCGAGCAATTGCTCAGAGATGAAAAGTGCCAGCACTGAAAGCTGTTGCTAGCCAGCACCCTTCCTTGGAAGCGCTTTCACAGGCGCAGTAACACTGGGGCTTTGCGCTTCTATACGCACCAAATTCCACGGTCATTCTCTTTCCATCTCGTAGACACGAGCTGAGAAATTGCAAACGTCGAGCAATTGCTCAGAGATGAAAAGTGCCAGCACTGGAAGCTCTTGCTAGCCAGCACCCTTCCTTGGAAGCGCTTTTGTAGGCCTAAGAACACTGGGGCTCTGGGCTTCTCTAGCCACCTCATCTTCTGCTCATCCTCTCGCGCACTCTAAAGAGAGCTCAGGTGAGAAATTGCAAACGTCCAGCAATTGCTCAGAGATGAAAAGTGCCAGCACTGAAAGCTGTTGCTAGCCAGCACCCTTCCTTGGAAGCGCTTTTGTAGGCCTAAGAACACTGGGGCTCTGGGCTTCTCTAGACACCTAAGCTTCTGCTCATCCTCTCACGCACTCTAAAGAGAGCTCAGGTGAGAAATTGCAAACGTCGAGCAATTGCTCAGAGATGAAAAGTGCCAGCACTGAAAGCTGTTGCTAGCCAGCACCCTTCCTTGGAAGTGCTTTTGTAGCCCTTAGAACACTGGGGCTCTGGGCTTCTCTAGCCACCTAATTTTCTGCTCATCCTCTCGCGCACTCTAAAGAGAGCTCAGGTGAGAAATTGCAAACGTCGAGCAATTGCTCAGAGATGAAAAGTGCCAGCACTGAAAGCTGTTGCTAGCCAGCACCCTTCCTTGGAAGCGCTTTCACAGGCGCAGTGACACTGGGGCTTTGCGCTTCTCTAGCCACCTAATGTCACGGTCACTATCTCTCCGTCTCGTAGACACGAGCTGAGAAATTGCAAACGTCGAGCAATTGCTCAGAGATGAAAAGTGCCAGCACTGAAAGCTGTTGCTAGCCAGCCCCCTTCCTTGGAAGCGCTTTCACAGGCACAGCAACACTGGGGCTTTGCACTTCTCTAGCCACCAAACGTCACTGTTATTCTCTTTCCGTCTCGTAGACACGAGCTGAGAAATTGCAAACGTCGAGCAATTGCTCAGAGATGAAAAGTGCCAGCACTGAAAGCTCTTGCTAGCCAGCACCCTTCCTTGGAAGCGCTTTTGTAGGCCTAAGAACACTGGGGCTCTGGGCTTCTCTAGCCACCTAAGCTTCTGCTCATCCTCTCGCACACTCTAAAGAGAGCTCAGGTGAGAAATTGCAAACGTCGAGCAATTGCTCCGAGATGAAAAGTGCCAGCACTGGAAGCTCTTGCTAGCCAGCACCCTTCCTTGGAAGCGCTTTTGTAGCCCTTAGAACACTGGGGCTCTGGGCTTCTCTAGCCACCTCATCTTCAGCTCATCCTCTCGCGCACTCTAAAGAGAGCTCAGGTGAGAAATTGAAAAACGTCGAGCAATTGCTCAGAAACGAAAAGTGCCAGCACTGAAAGCTGTTGCTAGCCAGCACCCTTCCTTGGAAGCGCTTTCACAGGCGCAGCAACACTGGGGCTTTGCAATTCTCTACTCACCAAACGTCACGGTCATTCTCTTTCCGTCTCGTAGACACGAGCTGAGAAATTGCAAACGTCGAGCAATTGCTCAGAGATGAAAAGTGCCAGCACTGGAAGCTGTTGCTAGCCAGCACCCTTCCTTGGAAGCGCTTTCACAGGCACAGCAACACTGGGGTTCTGGGCTTCTCTAGCCACCTCATCTTCTGCTCGTCCTCTCGCGCACTCTAAAGAGAGCTCAGGTGAGAAATTGCAAATGTCGAGAAATTGCTCAGAGATGAAAAGTGCCAGCACTGAAAGCTGTTGCTAGCCAGCACCCTTCCTTGGAAGCGCTTTTGTAGGCCTAAAAACACTGGGGCTCTGGGCTTCTCTAGCCACCTAATCTTCTGCTCGTCCTCTCGCGCACTCTAAAGAGAGCTCAGGTGAGAAATTGCAAATGTCGAGAAATTGCTCAGAGATGAAAAGTGCCAGCACTGAAAGCTGTTGCTAGCCAGCACCCTTCCTTGGAAGCGCTTTTGTAGGCCTAAAAACACTGGGGCTCTGGGCTTCTCTAGCCACCTAATCTTCTGCTCATCCTCTCGCGCACTCTAAAGAGAGCTCAGGTGAGAAATTGCAAACGTCGAGCAATTGCTCAGAGATGAAAAGTGCCAGCACTGAAAGCTGTTGCTAGCCAGCACCCTTCCTTGGAAGCGCTTTCACAGGCACAACAACACTGGGGCTTTGCGCTTCTCTAGCCACCAAACGTCACGGTCCTTCTCTTTCCGTCTCGTAGACACGAGCTGAGAAATTACAAACGTCGAGCAATTGCTCAGAGATGAAAAGTGCCAGCACTGAAAGCTGTTGCTAGCCAGCACCCATCCTTGGAAGCGCTTTCACAGGCGCAGTAACACTGGGGCTTTGCGCTTCTGTACGCACCAAACGTCACGGTCTTTCTCTTTCCGTCTCGTAGACACGAGCTGAGAAATTGCAAACGTCGAGCAATTGCTCAGAGATGAAAAGTGCCAGCACTGGAAGCTGTTGCTAGCCAGCACCCTTCCTTGGAAGAGCTTTTGTAGCCCTAAGAACACTGGGGCTCTGGGCTTCTCTAGCCACCTAATCTTCTGCTCGTCCTCTCGCGCACTCTAAAGAGAGCTCAGGTGAGAAATTGCAAACGTCGAGCAATTGCTCAGAGATGAAAAGTGCCAGCACTGAAAGCTGTTGCTAGCCAGCACCCTTCCTTGGAAGCGCTTTCACAGGCGCAGTAATAATGGGGTTTTGCGCTTCTCTAGCCACCAAACGTCACGGTCCTTCTCTTTCCGTCTCGTAGACACGAGCTGAGAAATTGCAAACGTCCAGCAATTGCTCAGAGATGAAAAGTGCCAGCACTGGAAGCTGTTGCTAGCCAGCACCCTTCCTTGGAAGCGCTTTCACAGGCACAGCAACACTGGGGTTTTGCGCTTCTCTACCCACCAAAATTCACTGTCATTCTCTTTCCGTCTCGTAGACACGAGCTGAGAAATGGCAAACGTCGAGCAATTGCTCAGAGATGAAAAGTGCCAGCACTGGAAGCTCTTGCTAGCCAGCACCCTTCCTTGGAAGCGCTTTTGTAGGCCTAAGAACACTGGGGCTCTGGGCTTCTCTAGCCACCTCATCTTCTGCTCATCCTCTCGCGCACTCTAAAGAGAGCTCAGGTGAGAAATTGCAAACGTCCAGCAATTGCTCAGAGATGAAAAGTGCCAGCACTGAAAGCTGTTGCTAGCCAGCACCCTTCCTTGGAAGCGCTTTCACAGGCGCAGTGACACTGGGGCTTTGCGCTTCTCTAGCCACCTAATGTCACGGTCACTATCTCTCCGTCTCGTAGACACGAGCTGAGAAATTGCAAACGTCGAGCAATTGCTCAGAGATGAAAAGTGCCAGCACTGAAAGCTGTTGCTAGCCAGCCCCCTTCCTTGGAAGCGCTTTCACAGGCACAGCAACACTGGGGCTTTGCACTTCTCTAGCCACCAAACGTCACTGTTATTCTCTTTCCGTCTCGTAGACACGAGCTGAGAAATTGCAAACGTCGAGCAATTGCTCAGAGATGAAAAGTGCCAGCACTGAAAGCTCTTGCTAGCCAGCACCCTTCCTTGGAAGCGCTTTTGTAGGCCTAAGAACACTGGGGCTCTGGGCTTCTCTAGCCACCTAAGCTTCTGCTCATCCTCTCGCACACTCTAAAGAGAGCTCAGGTGAGAAATTGCAAACGTCGAGCAATTGCTCCGAGATGAAAAGTGCCAGCACTGGAAGCTCTTGCTAGCCAGCACCCTTCCTTGGAAGCGCTTTTGTAGCCCTTAGAACACTGGGGCTCTGGGCTTCTCTAGCCACCTCATCTTCAGCTCATCCTCTCGCGCACTCTAAAGAGAGCTCAGGTGAGAAATTGAAAAACGTCGAGCAATTGCTCAGAAACGAAAAGTGCCAGCACTGAAAGCTGTTGCTAGCCAGCACCCTTCCTTGGAAGCGCTTTCACAGGCGCAGCAACACTGGGGCTTTGCAATTCTCTACTCACCAAACGTCACGGTCCTTCTCTTTCCGTCTCGTAGACACGAGCTGAGAAATTGCAAACGTCGAGCAATTGCTCAGAGATGAAAAGTGCCAGCACTGGAAGCTGTTGCTAGCCAGCACCCTTCCTTGGAAGCGCTTTTGTAGGCCTAAGAACACGGGGGCTCTGGGCTTCTCTAGCCACCTAATTTTCTGCTCATCCTCTCGCGCACTCTAAAGAGAGCTCAGGTGAGAAATTGCAAACGTCCAGCAATTGCTCAGAGATGAAAAGTGCCAGCACTGAAAGCTGTTGCTAGCCAACACCCTTCCTTGGAAGCGCTTTCACAGGCACAGCAACACTGGGGTTTTGCGCTTCTCTACCCACCAAAATTCACTGTCATTCTCTTTCCGTCTCGTAGACACGAGCTGAGAAATGGCAAACGTCGAGCAATTGCTCAGAGATGAAAAGTGCCAGCACTGGAAGCTCTTGCTAGCCAGCACCCTTCCTTGGAAGCGCTTTCACAGGCACAGCAACACTGGGGTTCTGGGCTTCTCTAGCCACCTCATCTTCTGCTCGTCCTCTCGCGCACTCTAAAGAGAGCTCAGGTGAGAAATTGCAAATGTCGAGAAATTGCTCAGAGATGAAAAGTGCCAGCACTGAAAGCTGTTGCTAGCCAGCACCCTTCCTTGGAAGCGCTTTTGTAGGCCTAAAAACACTGGGGCTCTGGGCTTCTCTAGCCACCTAATCTTCTGCTCGTCCTCTCGCGCACTCTAAAGAGAGCTCAGGTGAGAAATTGCAAATGTCGAGAAATTGCTCAGAGATGAAAAGTGCCAGCACTGAAAGCTGTTGCTAGCCAGCACCCTTCCTTGGAAGCGCTTTTGTAGGCCTAAAAACACTGGGGCTCTGGGCTTCTCTAGCCACCTAATCTTCTGCTCATCCTCTCGCGCACTCTAAAGAGAGCTCAGGTGAGAAATTGCAAACGTCGAGCAATTGCTCAGAGATGAAAAGTGCCAGCACTGAAAGCTGTTGCTAGCCAGCACCCTTCCTTGGAAGCGCTTTCACAGGCACAACAACACTGGGGCTTTGCGCTTCTCTAGCCACCAAACGTCACGGTCCTTCTCTTTCCGTCTCGTAGACACGAGCTGAGAAATTACAAACGTCGAGCAATTGCTCAGAGATGAAAAGTGCCAGCACTGAAAGCTGTTGCTAGCCAGCACCCATCCTTGGAAGCGCTTTCACAGGCGCAGTAACACTGGGGCTTTGCGCTTCTGTACGCACCAAACGTCACGGTCATTCTCTTTCTGTCTCCTAGACACGAGCTGAGAAATTGCAAACGTCGAGCAATTGCTCAGAGATGAAAAGTGCCAGCACTGAAAGCTGTTGCTAGCCAGCACCCTTCCTTGGAAGCGCTTTCACAGGCACAGCAACACTGGGGCTTTGCACTTCTCTACTCACCAAACGTCACGGTCACTATCTCTCCGTCTCGTAGACACGAGCTGAGAAATTGCAAACGTCGAGCAATTGCTCAGAGATGAAAAGTGCCAGCACTGAAAGCTGTTGCTAGCCAGCCCCCTTCCTTGGAAGCGCTTTCACAGGCACAGCAACACTGGGGCTTTGCACTTCTCTAGCCACCAAACGTCACTGTTATTCTCTTTCCGTCTCGTAGACACGAGCTGAGAAATTGCAAACGTCGAGCAATTGCTCAGAGATGAAAAGTGCCAGCACTGAAAGCTCTTGCTAGCCAGCACCCTTCCTTGGAAGCGCTTTTGTAGGCCTAAGAACACTGGGGCTCTGGGCTTCTCTAGCCACCTAAGCTTCTGCTCATCCTCTCGCACACTCTAAAGAGAGCTCAGGTGAGAAATTGCAAACGTCGAGCAATTGCTCCGAGATGAAAAGTGCCAGCACTGGAAGCTCTTGCTAGCCAGCACCCTTCCTTGGAAGCGCTTTTGTAGCCCTTAGAACACTGGGGCTCTGGGCTTCTCTAGCCACCTCATCTTCAGCTCATCCTCTCGCGCACTCTAAAGAGAGCTCAGGTGAGAAATTGAAAAACGTCGAGCAATTGCTCAGAAACGAAAAGTGCCAGCACTGAAAGCTGTTGCTAGCCAGCACCCTTCCTTGGAAGCGCTTTCACAGGCGCAGCAACACTGGGGCTTTGCAATTCTCTACTCACCAAACGTCACGGTCATTCTCTTTCCGTCTCGTAGACACGAGCTGAGAAATTGCAAACGTCGAGCAATTGCTCAGAGATGAAAAGTGCCAGCACTGGAAGCTGTTGCTAGCCAGCACCCTTCCTTGGAAGCGCTTTCACAGGCACAGCAACACTGGGGTTCTGGGCTTCTCTAGCCACCTCATCTTCTGCTCGTCCTCTCGCGCACTCTAAAGAGAGCTCAGGTGAGAAATTGCAAATGTCGAGAAATTGCTCAGAGATGAAAAGTGCCAGCACTGAAAGCTGTTGCTAGCCAGCACCCTTCCTTGGAAGCGCTTTTGTAGGCCTAAAAACACTGGGGCTCTGGGCTTCTCTAGCCACCTAATCTTCTGCTCGTCCTCTCGCGCACTCTAAAGAGAGCTCAGGTGAGAAATTGCAAATGTCGAGAAATTGCTCAGAGATGAAAAGTGCCAGCACTGAAAGCTGTTGCTAGCCAGCACCCTTCCTTGGAAGCGCTTTTGTAGGCCTAAAAACACTGGGGCTCTGGGCTTCTCTAGCCACCTAATCTTCTGCTCATCCTCTCGCGCACTCTAAAGAGAGCTCAGGTGAGAAATTGCAAACGTCGAGCAATTGCTCAGAGATGAAAAGTGCCAGCACTGAAAGCTGTTGCTAGCCAGCACCCTTCCTTGGAAGCGCTTTCACAGGCACAACAACACTGGGGCTTTGCGCTTCTCTAGCCACCAAACGTCACGGTCCTTCTCTTTCCGTCTCGTAGACACGAGCTGAGAAATTACAAACGTCGAGCAATTGCTCAGAGATGAAAAGTGCCAGCACTGAAAGCTGTTGCTAGCCAGCACCCATCCTTGGAAGCGCTTTCACAGGCGCAGTAACACTGGGGCTTTGCGCTTCTGTACGCACCAAACGTCACGGTCTTTCTCTTTCCGTCTCGTAGACACGAGCTGAGAAATTGCAAACGTCGAGCAATTGCTCAGAGATGAAAAGTGCCAGCACTGGAAGCTGTTGCTAGCCAGCACCCTTCCTTGGAAGCGCTTTCACAGGCACAGCAACACTGGGGTTTTGCGCTTCTCTACCCACCAAAATTCACTGTCATTCTCTTTCCGTCTCGTAGACACGAGCTGAGAAATGGCAAACGTCGAGCAATTGCTCAGAGATGAAAAGTGCCAGCACTGGAAGCTCTTGCTAGCCAGCACCCTTCCTTGGAAGCGCTTTTGTAGGCCTAAGAACACTGGGGCTCTGGGCTTCTCTAGCCACCTCATCTTCTGCTCATCCTCTCGCGCACTCTAAAGAGAGCTCAGGTGAGAAATTGCAAACGTCCAGCAATTGCTCAGAGATGAAAAGTGCCAGCACTGAAAGCTGTTGCTAGCCAGCACCCTTCCTTGGAAGCGCTTTCACAGGCGCAGTGACACTGCGGCTTTGCGCTTCTCTAGCCACCTAATGTCACGGTCACTATCTCTCCGTCTCGTAGACACGAGCTGAGAAATTGCAAACGTCGAGCAATTGCTCAGAGATGAAAAGTGCCAGCACTGAAAGCTGTTGCTAGCCAGCCCCCTTCCTTGGAAGCGCTTTCACAGGCACAGCAACACTGGGGCTTTGCACTTCTCTAGCCACCAAACGTCACTGTTATTCTCTTTCCGTCTCGTAGACACGAGCTGAGAAATTGCAAACGTCGAGCAATTGCTCAGAGATGAAAAGTGCCAGCACTGAAAGCTCTTGCTAGCCAGCACCCTTCCTTGGAAGCGCTTTTGTAGGCCTAAGAACACTGGGGCTCTGGGCTTCTCTAGCCACCTAAGCTTCTGCTCATCCTCTCGCACACTCTAAAGAGAGCTCAGGTGAGAAATTGTAAACGTCGAGCAATTGCTCCGAGATGAAAAGTGCCAGCACTGGAAGCTCTTGCTAGCCAGCACCCTTCCTTGGAAGCGCTTTTGTAGCCCTTAGAACACTGGGGCTCTGGGCTTCTCTAGCCACCTCATCTTCAGCTCATCCTCTCGCGCACTCTAAAGAGAGCTCAGGTGAGAAATTGAAAAACGTCGAGCAATTGCTCAGAAACGAAAAGTGCCAGCACTGAAAGCTGTTGCTAGCCAGCACCCTTCCTTGGAAGCGCTTTCACAGGCGCAGCAACACTGGGGCTTTGCAATTCTCTACTCACCAAACGTCACGGTCATTCTCTTTCCGTCTCGTAGACACGAGCTGAGAAATTGCAAACGTCGAGCAATTGCTCAGAGATGAAAAGTGCCAGCACTGGAAGCTGTTGCTAGCCAGCACCCTTCCTTGGAAGCGCTTTTGTAGGCCTAAGAACACGGGGGCTCTGGGCTTCTCTAGCCACCTAATTTTCTGCTCATCCTCTCGCGCACTCTAAAGAGAGCTCAGGTGAGAAATTGCAAACGTCCAGCAATTGCTCAGAGATGAAAAGTGCCAGCACTGAAAGCTGTTGCTAGCCAACACCCTTCCTTGGAAGCGCTTTCACAGGCACAGCAACACTGGGGTTTTGCGCTTCTCTACCCACCAAAATTCACTGTCATTCTCTTTCCGTCTCGTAGACACGAGCTGAGAAATGGCAAACGTCGAGCAATTGCTCAGAGATGAAAAGTGCCAGCACTGGAAGCTCTTGCTAGCCAGCACCCTTCCTTGGAAGCGCTTTCACAGGCACAGCAACACTGGGGTTCTGGGCTTCTCTAGCCACCTCATCTTCTGCTCGTCCTCTCGCGCACTCTAAAGAGAGCTCAGGTGAGAAATTGCAAATGTCGAGAAATTGCTCAGAGATGAAAAGTGCCAGCACTGAAAGCTGTTGCTAGCCAGCACCCTTCCTTGGAAGCGCTTTTGTAGGCCTAAAAACACTGGGGCTCTGGGCTTCTCTAGCCACCTAATCTTCTGCTCGTCCTCTCGCGCACTCTAAAGAGAGCTCAGGTGAGAAATTGCAAATGTCGAGAAATTGCTCAGAGATGAAAAGTGCCAGCACTGAAAGCTGTTGCTAGCCAGCACCCTTCCTTGGAAGCGCTTTTGTAGGCCTAAAAACACTGGGGCTCTGGGCTTCTCTAGCCACCTAATCTTCTGCTCATCCTCTCGCGCACTCTAAAGAGAGCTCAGGTGAGAAATTGCAAACGTCGAGCAATTGCTCAGAGATGAAAAGTGCCAGCACTGAAAGCTGTTGCTAGCCAGCACCCTTCCTTGGAAGCGCTTTCACAGGCACAACAACACTGGGGCTTTGCGCTTCTCTAGCCACCAAACGTCACGGTCCTTCTCTTTCCGTCTCGTAGACACGAGCTGAGAAATTACAAACGTCGAGCAATTGCTCAGAGATGAAAAGTGCCAGCACTGAAAGCTGTTGCTAGCCAGCACCCATCCTTGGAAGCGCTTTCACAGGCGCAGTAACACTGGGGCTTTGCGCTTCTGTACGCACCAAACGTCACGGTCATTCTCTTTCTGTCTCCTAGACACGAGCTGAGAAATTGCAAACGTCGAGCAATTGCTCAGAGATGAAAAGTGCCAGCACTGAAAGCTGTTGCTAGCCAGCACCCTTCCTTGGAAGCGCTTTCACAGGCACAGCAACACTGGGGCTTTGCACTTCTCTACTCACCAAACGTCACGGTCCTTCTCTTTCCGTCTCGTAGACACGAGCTGAGAAATTGCAAACGTCGAGCAATTGCTCAGAGATGAAAAGTGCCAGCACTGGAAGCTGTTGCTAGCCAGCACCCTTCCTTGGAAGAGCTTTTGTAGCCCTAAGAACACTGGGGCTCTGGGCTTCTCTAGCCACCTAATCTTCTGCTCATCCTCTCGCGCACTCTAAAGAGAGCTCAGGTGAGAAATTGCAAACGTCGAGCAATTGCTCAGAGATGAAAAGTGCCAGCACTGAAAGCTGTTGCTAGCCAGCACCCTTCCTTGGAAGCGCTTTCACAGGCGCAGTAATAATGGGGTTTTGCGCTTCTCTAGCCACCAAACGTCACGGTCCTTCTCTTTCCGTCTCGTAGACACGAGCTGAGAAATTGCAAACGTCGAGCAATTGCTCAGAGATGAAAAGTGCCAGCACTGGAAGCTGTTGCTAGCCAGCACCCTTCCTTGGAAGCGCTTTCACAGGCACAGCAACACTGGGGTTTTGCGCTTCTCTACCCACCAAAATTCACTGTCATTCTCTTTCCGTCTCGTAGACACGAGCTGAGAAATGGCAAACGTCGAGCAATTGCTCAGAGATGAAAAGTGCCAGCACTGGAAGCTCTTGCTAGCCAGCACCCTTCCTTGGAAGCGCTTTTGTAGGCCTAAGAACACTGGGGTTCTGGGCTTCTCTAGCCACCTCATCTTCTGCTCGTCCTCTCGCGCACTCTAAAGAGAGCTCAGGTGAGAAATTGCAAATGTCGAGAAATTGCTCAGAGATGAAAAGTGCCAGCACTGAAAGCTGTTGCTAGCCAGCACCCTTCCTTGGAAGCGCTTTTGTAGGCCTAAAAACACTGGGGCTCTGGGCTTCTCTAGCCACCTAATCTTCTGCTCATCCTCTCGCGCACTCTAAAGAGAGCTCAGGTGAGAAATTGCAAACGTCCAGCAATTGCTCAGAGATGAAAAGTGCCAGCACTGAAAGCTGTTGCTAGCCAGCACCCTTCCTTGGAAGCGCTTTCACAGGCACAACAACACTGGGGCTTTGCGCTTCTCTAGCCACCAAACGTCACGGTCCTTCTCTTTCCGTCTCGTAGACACGAGCTGAGAAATTGCAAACGTCGAGCAATTGCTCAGAGATGAAAAGTGCCAGCACTGAAAGCTGTTGCTAGCCAGCACCCTTCCTTGGAAGCGCTTTCACAGGCGCAGTAACACTGGGGCTTTGCGCTTCTGTACGCACCAAACGTCACGGTCATTCTCTTTCTGTCTCCTAGACACGAGCTGAGAAATTGCAAACGTCGAGCAATTGCTCAGAGATGAAAAGTGCCAGCACTGAAAGCTGTTGCTAGCCAGCACCCTTCCTTGGAAGCGCTTTCACAGGCACAGCAACACTGGGGCTTTGCACTTCTCTACTCACCAAACGTCACGGTCATTCTCTTTCCGTCTCGTAGACACGAGCTGAGAAATTGCAAACGTCGAGCAATTGCTCAGAGATGAAAAGTGCCAGCACTGGAAGCTGTTGCTAGCCAGCACCCTTCCTTGGAAGAGCTTTTGTAGGCCTAAGAACACTGGGGCTCTGGGCTTCTCTAGCCACCTCATCTTCTGCTCATCCTCTCGCGCACTCTAAAGAGAGCTCAGGTGAGAAATTGCAAACGTCGAGCAATTGCTCAGAGATGAAAAGTGCCAGCACTGAAAGCTGTTGCTAGCCAGCACCCTTCCTTGGAAGCGCTTTCACAGGCGCAGTAATAATGGGGTTTTGCGATTCTCTACCCACCAAAATTCACTGTCATTCTCTTTCCGTCTCGTAGACACGAGCTGAGAAATTGCAAACGTCGAGCAATTGCTCAGAGATGAAAAGTGCCAGCACTGAAAGCTGTTGCTAGCCAGCACCCTTCCTTGGAAGCGCTTTTGTAGCCCTTAGAACACTGGGGCTCTGGGCTTCTCTAGCCACCTAATCTTCAGCTCATCCTCTCGCGCACTCTAAAGAGAGCTCAGGTGAGAAATTGCAAACGTCGAGCAATTGCTCAGAGATGAAAAGTGCCAGCACTGGAAGCTCTTGCTAGCCAGCACCCTTCCTTGGAAGCGCTTTTGTAGGCCTAAAAACACTGGGGCTCTGGGCTTCTCTAGCCACCTAATCTTCTGCTCATCCTCTCGCGCACTCTAAAGAGAGCTCAGGTGAGAAATTGCAAACGTCCAGCAATTGCTCACAGATGAAAAGTGCCAGCACTGAAAGCTGTTGCTAGCCAGCACCCTTCCTTGGAAGCGCTTTCACAGGCACAGTAACACTGGGGATTTGCGCTTCTCAAGCCACCAAACGTCACGGTCCTTCTCTTTCCGTCTCGTAGACACGAGCTGAGAAATTGCAAACGTCGAGCAATTGCTCAGAGATGAAAAGTGGCAGCACTGAAAGCTGTTGCTAGCCAGCACCCTTCCTTGGAAGCGCTTTTGTAGCCCTTAGAACACTGGGGCTCTGGGCTTCTCTAGCCACCTCATCTTCTGCTCATCCTCTCGCGCACTCTAAAGAGAGCTCAGGTGAGAAATTGTAAACGTCGAGCAATTGCTCAGAGATGAAAAGTGCCAGCACTGAAAGCTGTTGCTAGCCAGCACCCTTCCTTGGAAGCGCTTTCACAGGCACAGTAACACTGGGGATTTGCGCTTCTCAAGCCACCAAACGTCACGGTCCTTCTCTTTCCGTCTCGTAGACACGAGCTGAGAAATTGCAAACGTCGAGCAATTGCTCAGAGATGAAAAGTGCCAGCACTGAAAGCTGTTGCTAGCCAGCACCCTTCCTTGGAAGTGCTTTTGTAGCCCTTAGAACACTGGGGCTCTGGGCTTCTCTAGCCACCTAATCTTCTGCTCATCCTCTCGCGCACTCTAAAGAGAGCTCAGGTGAGAAATTGCAAACGTCGAGAAATTGCTCAGAGATGAAAAGTGCCAGCACTGAAAGCTGTTGCTAGCCACCACCCTTCCTTGGAAGCGCTTTTGTAGGCCTAAGAACACTGGGGCTCTGGGCTTCTCTAGCCACCTAAGCTTCTGCTCATCCTCTCGCACACTCTAAAGAGAGCTCAGGTGAGAAATTGCAAACGTCGAGCAATTGCTCAGAGATGAAAAGTGCCAGCACTGGAAGCTCTTGCTAGCCAGCCCCTTTCCTTGGAAGCGCTTTTGTAGGCCTAAGAACACTGGGGCTCTGGGCTTCTCTAGCCACCTAATCTTCAGCTCATCCTCTCGCGCACTCTAAAGAGAGCTCAGGTGAGAAATTGAAAAACGTCGAGCAATTGCTCAGAAATGAAAAGTGCCAGCACTGAAAGCTGTTGCTAGCCAGCACCCTTCCTTGGAAGCGCTTTCACAGGCGCAGCAACACTGGGGCTTTGCAATTCTCTACTCACCAAACGTCACGGTCCCTCTCTTTCCGTCTCCTAGACACGAGCTGAGAAATTGCAAACGTCGAGCAATTGCTCAGAGATGAAAAGTGCCAGCACTGGAAGCTCTTGCTAGCCAGCACCCTTCCTTGGAAGCGCTTTTGTAGGCCTAAGAACACTGGGGCTCTGGGCTTCTCTAGCCACCTAAGCTTCTGCTCATCCTCTCGTGCAATCTAAAGAGAGCTCAGGTGAGAAATTGCAAACGTCCAGCAATTGCTCAGAGATGAAAAGTGCCAGCACTGAAAGCTGTTGCTAGCCAGCACCCTTCCTTGGAAGCGCTTTCACAGGCACAACACCACTGGGGCTTTGCGCTTCTCTAGCCACCAAACGTCACGGTCCTTCTCTTTCCGTCTCGTAGACACGAGCTAAGAAATTACAAACGTCGAGCAATTGCTCAGAGATGAAAAGTGCCAGCACTGAAAGCTGTTGCTAGCCAGCACCCTTCCTTGGAAGCGCTTTCACAGGCGCAGTAACACTGGGGCTTTGCGCTTCTCTAGCCACCAAACGTCACGGTCATTCTCTTTCCGTCTCGTAGACACGAGCTGAGAAATTGCAAACGTCGAGCAATTGCTCAGAGATGAAAAGTGCCAGCACTGAAAGCTGTTGCTAGCCAGCACCCTTCCTTGGAAGCGCTTTTGTAGGCCTAAGAACACTGGGGCTCTGGGCTTCTCTAGCCACCTCATCTTCTGCTCATCCTCTCGCGCACTCTAAAGAGAGCTCAGGTGAGAAATTGTAAACGTCGAGCAATTGCTCAGAGATGAAAAGTGCCAGCACTGAAAGCTCTTGCTAGCCAGCACCCTTCCTTGGAAGCGCTTTCACAGGCACAGCAACACTGGGGCTTTGCGCTTCTCAAGCCACCAAACGTCACGGTCATTCTCTTTCCGTCTCGTAGACACGAGCTGAGAAATTGCAAACGTCGAGCAATTGCTCAGAGATGAAAAGTGCCAGCACTGAAAGCTGTTGCTAGCCAGCCCCCTTCCTTGGAAGCGCTTTTGTAGGCCTAAGAACCCTGGGGCTCTGGGCTTCTCTAGCCACCTCATCTTCTGCTCATCCTCTCGCGCACTCTAAAGAGAGCTCAGGTGAGAAATTGCAAACGTCGAGCAATTGCTCAGAGAGGAAAAGTGCCAGCACTGAAAGCTGTTGCTAGCCAGCACCCTTCCTTGGAAGCGCTTTCACAGGTGCAGTAACACTGGGGCTTTGCGCTTCTATACGCACCAAATTCCACGGTCATTCTCTTTCCATCTCGTAGACACGAGCTGAGAAATTGCAAACGTCGAGCAATTGCTCAGAGATGAAAAGTGCCAGCACTGAAAGCTCTTGCTAGCCAGCACCCTTCCTTGGAAGCGCTTTTGTAGGCCTAAGAACACTGGGGCTCTAGGCTTCTCTAGCCACCTCATCTTCTGCTCATCCTCTCACGCACTCTAAAGAGAGCTCAGGTGAGAAATTGCAAACGTCGAGCAATTGCTCAGAGATGAAAAGTGCCAGCACTGAAAGCTGTTGCTAGCCACCACCCTTCCTTGGAAGCGCTTTTGTAGGCCTAAGAACACTGGGGCTCTGGGCTTCTCTAGCCACCTAAGCTTCTGCTCATCCTCTCGCGCACTCTAAAGAGAGCTCAGGTGAGAAATTGCAAACGTCGAGCAATTGCTCAGAGATGAAAAGTGCCAGCACTGAAAGCTGTTGCTAGCCAGCACCCTTCCTTGGAAGCGCTTTTGTAGGCCTAAGAACACTGGGGCTCTGGGCTTCTCTAGCCACCTCATCTTCTGCTCATCCTCTCGCGCACTCTAAAGAGAGCTCAGGTGAGAAATTGAAAAACGTCGAGCAATTGCTCAGAAATGAAAAGTGCCAGCACTGAAAGCTGTTGCTAGCCAGCACCCTTCCTTGGAAGCGCTTTCACAGGCGCAGCAACACTGGGGCTTTGCAATTCTCTACTCACCAAACGTCACGGTCCCTCTCTTTCCGTCTCGTAGACACGAGCTGAGAAATTGCAAACGTCCAGCAATTGCTCAGAGATGAAAAGTGCCAGCACTGGAAGCTGTTGCTAGCCAGCCCCCTTCCTTGGAAGCGCTTTTGTAGGCCTAAGAACAGTGGGGCTCTGGGCTTCTCTAGCCACCTAAGCTTCTGCTCATCCTCTCGCGCAGTCTAAAGAGAGCTCAGGTGAGAAATTGCAAACGTCGAGCAATTGCTCAGAGATGAAAAGTGCCAGCACTGAAAGCTGTTGCTAGCCAGCCCCCTTCCTTGGAAGCGCTTTCACAGGCACAGGAACACTGGGGCTTTGCACTTCTCTACTCACCAAACGTCACGGTCATTCTCTTTCCGTCTCGTAGACACGAGCTGAGAAATTGCAAACGTCGAGCAATTGCTCAGAGAGGAAAAGTGCCAGCACTGGAAGCTGTTGCTAGCCAGCCCCCTTCCTTGGAAGCGCTTTTGTAGGCCTAAGAACACTGGGGCTCTGGGCTTCTCTAGCCACCTCATCTTCTGCTCATCCTCTCGTGCACTCTAAAGAGAGCTCAGGTGAGAAATTGCAAACGTCGAGCAATTGCTCAGAGATGAAAAGTGCCAGCACTGAAAGCTGTTGCTAGCCAGCACCCTTCCTTGGAAGCGCTTTCACAGGCGCAGTAATAATGGGGTTTTGCGCCTCTCTACCCACCAAAATTCACTGTCATTCTCTTTCCGTCTCGTAGACACGAGCTGAGAAATTGCAAACGTCGAGCAATTGCTCAGAGATGAAAAGTGCCAGCACTGAAAGCTGTTGCTAGCCAGCCCCCTTCCTTGGAAGCGCTTTTGTAGCCCTTAGAACACTGGGGCTCTGAGCGTCTCTAGCCACCTAATCTTCAGCTCATCCTCTCGCACACTCTAAAGAGAGCTCAGGTGAGAAATTGCAAATGTCGAGAAATTGCTCAGAGATGAAAAGTGCCAGCACTGAAAGCTGTTGCTAGCCAGCACCCTTCCTTGGAAGCGCTTTTGTAGGCCTAAAAACACTGGGGCTCTGGGCTTCTCTAGCCACCTAATCTTCTGCTCATCCTCTCGCGCACTCTAAAGAGAGCTCAGGTGAGAAATTGCAAACGTCGAGCAATTGCTCAGAGATGAAAAGTGCCAGCACTGAAAGCTGTTGCTAGCCAGCACCCTTCCTTGGAAGCGCTTTCACAGGCGCAGCAACACTGGGGCTTTGCACTTCTCTACTCACCAAACGTCACGGTCATTCTCTTTCCGTCTCGTAGACACGAGCTGAGAAATTGCAAACGTCGAGCAATTGCTCAGAGATGAAAAGTGCCAGCACTGGAAGCTGTTGCTAGCCAGCACCCTTCCTTGGAAGAGCTTTTGTAGCCCTAAGAACACTGGGGCTCTGGGCTTCTCTAGCCACCTAATCTTCTGCTCATCCTCTCGCGCACTCTAAAGAGAGCTCAGGTGAGAAATTGCAAACGTCCAGCAATTGCTCACAGATGAAAAGTGCCAGCACTGAAAGCTGTTGCTAGCCACCACCCTTCCTTGGAAGCGCTTTTGTAGGCCTAAGAACACTGGGGCTCTGGGCTTCTCTAGCCACCTAAGCTTCTGCTCATCCTCTCGCACACTCTAAAGAGAGCTCAGGTGAGAAATTGCAAACGTCGAGCAATTGCTCAGAGATGAAAAGTGCCAGCACTGGAAGCTCTTGCTAGCCAGCCCCTTTCCTTGGAAGCGCTTTTGTAGGCCTAAGACCACTGGGGCTCTGGGCTTCTCTAGCCACCTAATCTTCAGCTCATCCTCTCGCGCACTCTAAAGAGAGCTCAGGTGAGAAATTGAAAAACGTCGAGCAATTGCTCAGAAATGAAAAGTGCCAGCACTGAAAGCTGTTGCTAGCCAGCACCCTTCCTTGGAAGCGCTTTCACAGGCGCAGCAACACTGGGGCTTTGCAATTCTCTAGCCACCAAACGTCACGGTCCCTCTCTTTCCGTCTCCTAGACACGAGCTGAGAAATTGCAAACGTCGAGCAATTGCTCAGAGATGAAAAGTGCCAGCACTGGAAGCTGTTGCTAGCCAGCACCCTTCCTTGGAAGAGCTTTTGTAGGCCTAAGAACACTGGGGCTCTGGGCTTCTCTAGCCACCTCATCTTCTGCTCATCCTCTCGCGCACTCTAAAGAGAGCTCAGGTGAGAAATTGCAAACGTCCAGCAATGGCTCAGAGATGAAAAGTGCCAGCACTGAAAGCTGTTGCTAGCCAGCACCCTTCCTTGGAAGCGCTTTCACAGGCACAACACCACTGGGGCTTTGCGCTTCTCTAGCCACCAAACGTCACGGTCCTTCTCTTTCCGTCTCGTAGACACGAGCTAAGAAATTACAAACGTCGAGCAATTGCTCAGAGATGAAAAGTGCCAGCACTGAAAGCTGTTGCTAGCCAGCACCCTTCCTTGGAAGCGCTTTCACAGGCGCAGTAACACTGGGGCTTTGCGCTTCTCTAGCCACCAAACGTCACGGTCCTTCTCTTTCCGTCTCGTAGACACGAGCTGAGAAATTGCAAACGTCGAGCAATTGCTCAGAGATGAAAAGTGCCAGCACTGAAAGCTGTTGCTAGCCAGCCCCCTTCCTTGGAAGCGCTTTTGTAGGCCTAAGAACACTGGGGCTCTGGGCTTCTCTAGCCACCTAATCTTCTGCTCATCCTCTCGCGCAGTCTAAAGAGAGCTCAGGTGAGAAATTGTAAACGTCGAGCAATTGCTCAGAGATGAAAAGTGCCAGCACTGAAAGCTGTTGCTAGCCAGCACCCTTCCTTGGAAGCGCTTTCACAGGCACAGTAACACTGGGGCTTTGCGCTTCTCTAGCCACCAAAAGTCACGGTCATTCTCTTTCCGTCTCGTAGACACGAGCTGAGAAATTGCAAACGTCGAGCAATTGCTCAGAGATGAAAAGTGCCAGCACTGAAAGCTGTTGCTAGCCAGCCCCCTTCCTTGGAAGCGCTTTTGTAGGCCTAAGAACACTGGGGCTCTAGGCTTCTCTAGCCACCTAATCTTCTGCTCATCCTCTCGCGCACTCTAAAGAGAGCTCAGGTGAGAAATTGCAAACGTCGAGCAATTGCTCAGAGATGAAAAGTGCCAGCACTGAAAGCTGTTGCTAGCCAGCACCCTTCCTTGGAAGCGCTTTTGTAGGCCTAAGAACACTGCGGCTCTGGGCTTCTCTAGCCACCTAAGCTTCTGCTCATCCTCTCGCGCACTCTAAAGAGAGCTCAGGTGAGAAATTGCAAACGTCGAGCAATTGCTCAGAGATGAAAAGTGCCAGCACTGGAAGCTCTTGCTAGCCAGCCCCTTTCCTTGGAAGCGCTTTTGTAGGCCTAAGACCACTGGGGCTCTGGGCTTCTCTAGCCACCTAATCTTCAGCTCATCCTCTCGCGCACTCTAAAGAGAGCTCAGGTGAGAAATTGAAAAACGTCGAGCAATTGCTCAGAAATGAAAAGTGCCAGCACTGAAAGCTGTTGCTAGCCAGCACCCTTCCTTGGAAGCGCTTTCACAGGCGCAGCAACACTGGGGCTTTGCAATTCTCTAGCCACCAAACGTCACGGTCCCTCTCTTTCCGTCTCGTAGACACGAGCTGAGAAATTGCAAACGTCGAGCAATTGCTCAGAGATGAAAAGTGCCAGCACTGGAAGCTGTTGCTAGCCAGCACCCTTCCTTGGAAGCGCTTTTGTAGGCCTAAGCACACTGGGGCTCTGGGCTTCTCTAGCCACCTAAGCTTCTGCTCATCCTCTCGCGCAGTCTAAAGAGAGCTCAGGTGAGAAATTGCAAACGTCGAGCAATTGCTCAGAGATGAAAAGTGCCAGCACTGAAAGCTGTTGCTAGCCAGCACCCTTCCTTGGAAGCGCTTTCACAGGCACAGGAACACTGGGGCTTTGCACTTCTCTACTCACCAAACGTCACGGTCATTCTCTTTCCGTCTCGTAGACACGAGCTGAGAAATTGCAAACGTCGAGCAATTGCTCAGAGATGAAAAGTGCCAGCACTGGAAGCTGTTGCTAGCCAGCACCCTTCCTTGGAAGCGCTTTTGTAGGCCTAAGAACACTGGGGCTCTGGGCTTCTCTAGCCACCTAATCTTCTGCTCATCCTCTTGCGCACTCTGAAGAGAGCTCAGGTGAGAAATTGCAAACGTCGAGCAATTGCTCAGAGATGAAAAGTGCCAGCACTGAAAGCTGTTGCTAGCCAGCACCCTTCCTTGGAAGCGCTTTCACAGGCGCAGTAATAATGGGGTTTTGCGCTTCTCTACCCACCAAACGTCACGGTTATTCTCTTTCCGTCTCGTAGACACGAGCTGAGAAATTACAAACGTCGAGCAATTGCTCAGAGATGAAAAGTGCCAGCACTGAAAGCTGTTGCAAGCCAGCACCCATCCTTGGAAGCGCTTTCACAGGCGCAGTAACACTGGGGCTTTGCGCTTCTGTACGCACCAAACGTCACGGTCATTCTCTTTCTGTCTCCTAGACACGAGCTGAGAAATTGCAAACGTCGAGCAATTGCTCAGAGATGAAAAGTGCCAGCACTGAAAGCTGTTGCTAGCCAGCACCCTTCCTTGGAAGCGCTTTTGTAGGCCTTAGAACACTGGGGCTCTGGGCTTCTCTAGCCACCTAAGCTTCTGCTCATCCTCTCGCGCACTCTAAAGAGAGCTCAGGTGAGAAATTGCAAACGTCGAGCAATTGCTCAGAGATGAAAAGTGCCAGCACTGAAAGCTGTTGCTAGCCAGCACCCTTCCTTGGAAGCGCTTTCACAGGCACAGCAACACTGGGGCTTTGCACTTCTCTACTCACCAAACGTCACGGTCATTCTCTTTCCGTCTCGTAGACACGAGCTGAGAAATTGCAAACGTCGAGCAATTGCTCAGAGATGAAAAGTGCCAGCACTGGAAGCTGTTGCTAGCCAGCACCCTTCCTTGGAAGAGCTTTTGTAGCCCTAAGAACACTGGGGCTCTGGGCTTCTCTAGCCACCTCATCTTCTGCTCATCCTCTCGTGCACTCTAAAGAGAGCTCAGGTGAGAAATTGCAAACGTCGAGCAATTGCTCAGAGATGAAAAGTGCCAGCACTGAAAGCTCTTGCTAGCCAGCACCCTTCCTTGGAAGCGCTTTCACAGGCGCAGTAATAATGGGGTTTTGCGCTTCTCTACCCACCAAAATTCACTGTCATTCTCTTTCCGTCTCGTAGACACGAGCTGAGAAATTGCAAACGTCGAGCAATTGCTCAGAGATGAAAAGTGCCAGCACTGAAAGCTGTTGCTAGCCAGCACCCTTCCTTGGAAGCGCTTTCACAGGCACAACACCACTGGGTCTTTGCGCTTCTCTAGCCACCAAACGTCACGGTCCTTCTCTTTCCGTCTCGTAGACACGAGCTAAGAAATTACAAACGTCGAGCAATTGCTCAGAGATGAAAAGTGCCAGCACTGAAAGCTGTTGCTAGCCAGCACCCTTCCTTGGAAGCGCTTTCACAGGCTCAGTAACACTGGGGCTTTGCGCTTCTCTAGCCACCAAACGTCACGGTCATTCTCTTTCCGTCTCCTAGACACGAGCTGAGAAATTGCAAACGTCGAGCAATTGCTCAGAGATGAAAAGTGCCAGCACTGAAAGCTGTTGCTAGCCAGCCCCCTTCCTTGGAAGCGCTTTTGTAGGCCTAAGAACACTGGGGCTCTGGGCTTCTCTAGCCACCTAATCTTCTGCTCATCCTCTCGCGCACTCTAAAGAGAGCTCAGGTGAGAAATTGTAAACGTCGAGCAATTGCTCAGAGATGAAAAGTGCCAGCACTGAAAGCTGTTGCTAGCCAGCACCCTTCCTTGGAAGCGCTTTCACAGGCACAGTAACACTGGGGCTTTGCGCTTCTCAAGCCACCAAACGTCACGGTCATTCTCTTTCCGTCTCGTAGACACGAGCTGAGAAATTGCAAACGTCGAGCAATTGCTCAGAGAGGAAAAGTGCCAGCACTGGAAGCTCTTGCTAGCCAGCACCCTTCCTTGGAAGCGCTTTTGTAGGCCTAAGAACACTGGGGCTCTGGGCTTCTCTAGCCACCTCATCTTCTGCTCATCCTCTCGCGCACTCTAAAGAGAGCTCAGGTGAGAAATTGCAAACGTCGAGCAATTGCTCAGAGATGAAAAGTGCCAGCACTGAAAGCTGTTGCTAGCCAGCACCCTTCCTTGGAAGCGCTTTCACAGGCGCAGTAACACTGGGGCTTTGCGCTTCTCTAGCCACCAAACGTCACGGTCCTTCTCTTTCCGTCTCGTAGACACGAGCTGAGAAATTACAAACGTCGAGCAATTGCTCAGAGATGAAAAGTGCCAGCACTGAAAGCTGTTGCTAGCCAGCACCCATCCTTGGAAGCGCTTTCACAGGCGCAGTAACACTGGGGCTTTGCGCTTCTGTACGCACCAAACGTCACGGTCCTTCTCTTTCCGTCTCCTAGACACGAGCTGAGAAATTGCAAACGTCGAGCAATTGCTCAGAGATGAAAAGTGCCAGCACTGAAAGCTGTTGCTAGCCAGCACCCTTCCTTGGAAGCGCTTTTGTAGGCCTAAGAACAGTGGGGCTCTGGGCTTCTCTAGCCACCTAATCTTCTGCTCATCCTCTCGCGCACTCTAAAGAGAGCTCAGGTGAGAAATTGCAAACGTCGAGCAATTGCTCAGAGATGAAAAGTGGCAGCACTGGAATCTGTTGCTAGCCAGCACCCTTCCTTGGAAGCGCTTTTGTAGGCCTAAGAACACTAGGGCTCTGGGCTTCTCTAGCCACCTCATCTTCTGCTCATCCTCTCGCGCACTCTAAAGAGAGCTCAGGTGAGAAATTGCAAATGTCGAGAAATTGCTCAGAGATGAAAAGTGCCAGCACTGAAAGCTGTTGCTAGCCAGCACCCTTCCTTGGAAGCGCTTTCACAGGCACAACACTGGGGCTTTGCGCTTCTCTAGCCACCAAACGTCACGGTCCTTCTCTTTCCGTCTCGTAGACACGAGCTGAGAAATTACAAACATCGAGCAATTGCTCAGAGATGAAAAGTGCCAGCACTGAAAGCTGTTGCTAGCCAGCACCCTTCCTTGGAAGCGCTTTCACAGGCGCAGTAACACTGGGGCTTTGCGCTTCTGTACGCACCAAACGTCACGGTCATTCTCTTTCCGTCTCGTAGACACGAGCTGAGAAATTGCAAACGTCGAGCAATTGCTCAGAGATGAAAAGTGCCAGCACTGAAAGCTGTTGCTAGCCAGCACCCTTCCTTGGAAGCGCTTTTGTAGCCCTTAGAACACTGGGGCTCTGGGCTTCTCTAGCCACCTAATCTTCTGCTCATCCTCTCGCGCACTCTAAAGAGAGCTCAGGTGAGAAATTGCAAACGTCGAGCAATTGCTCAGAGATGAAAAGTGCCAGCACTGAAAGCTCTTGCTAGCCAGCACCCTTCCTTGGAAGCGCTTTCACAGGCGCAGCAACACTGGGGCTTTGCGCTTCTCTAGCCACCAAATGTCACGGTCATTCTCTTTCCGTCTCGTAGACACGAGCTGAGAAATTGCAAACGTCGAGCAATTGCTCAGAGATGAAAAGTGCCAGCACTGAAAGCTGTTGCTAGCCAGCCCCCTTCCTTGGAAGCGCTTTTGTAGGCCTAACAACACTGGGGCTCTGGGCTTCTCTAGCCACCTAATCTTCTGCTCATCCTCTCGCGCAGTCTAAGGAGTGCTCAGGTGAGAAATTGCAAACGTCCAGCAATTGCTCAGAGAGGAAAAGTGCCAGCACTGAAAGCTGTTGCTAGCCAGCACCCTTCCTTGGAAGCGCTTTCACAGGCACAGTAACACTGGGGCTTTGTGCTTCTATACGCACCAAACGTCACGGTCATTCTCTTTCCGTCTCCTAGACACGAGCTGAGAAATTGCAAACGTCGAGCAATTGCTCAGAGATGAAAAGTGGCAGCACTGAAAGCTGTTGCTAGCCAGCACCCTTCCTTGGAAGCGCTTTTGTAGGGCTAAGAACACTGGGGCTCTGGGCTTCTCTAGCCACCTAATCTTCTGCTCATCCTCTCGCGCACTCTAAAGAGAGCTCAGGTGAGAAATTGCAAACGTCGAGCAATTGCTCAGAGATGAAAAGTGCCAGCACTGAAAGCTGTTGCTAGCCAGCACCCTTCCTTGGAAGCGCTTTTGTAGGCCTAAGCACACTGGGGCTCTGGGCTTCTCTAGCCACCTAAGCTTCTGCTCATCCTCTCGCGCACTCTAAAGAGAGCTCAGGTGAGAAATTGCAAACGTCGAGCAATTGCTCAGAGATGAAAAGTGCCAGCACTGAAAACTGTTGCTAGCCAGCACCCTTCCTTGGAAGCGCTTTTGTAGGCCTAAGAACACTGGGGCTCTGGGCTTCTCTAGCCACCTCATCTTCTGCTCATCCTCTTGCGCACTCTAAAGAGAGCTCAGGTGAGAAATTGCAAACGTCGAGCAATTGCTCAGAGATGAAAAGTGCCAGCACTGAAAGCTGTTGCTAGCCAGCACCCTTCCTTGGAAGCGCTTTCACAGGCGCAGTAACACTGGGGCTTTGCGCTTCTCTAGCCACCAAACGTCACGGTCCTTCTCTTTCCGTCTTGTAGACACGAGCTGAGAAATTGCAAACGTCGAGCAATTGCTCAGAGATGAAAAGTGCCAGCACTGAAAGCTCTTGCTAGCCAGCACCCTTCCTTGGAAGCGCTTTTGTAGGCCTAAGAACACTGGGGCTCTGGGCTTCTCTAGCCACCTAATCTTCTGCTCATCCTCTCGCGCACTCTAAAGAGAGCTCAGGTGAGAAATTGCAAACGTCGAGCAATTGCTCAGAGATGAAAAGCGGCAGCACAGGAAGCTGTTGCTAGCCAGCCCCCTTCCTTGGAAGCGCTTTTGTAGGCCTAAGAACACTGGGGCTCTGGGCTTCTCTAGCCACCTAATCTTCAGCTCATCCTCTCGCGCACTCTAAAGAGAGCTCAGGTGAGAAATTGCAAACGTCGAGCAATTGCTCAGAGATGAAAAGTGCCAGCACTGAAAGCTGTTGCTAGCCAGCACCCTTCCTTGGAAGCGCTTTCACAGGCGCAGTAACACTGGGGTTTTGCGCTTCTCTACCCACCAAAATTCACGGTCCTTCTCTTTCCGTCTCGTAGACACGAGCTGAGAAATTGCAAACGTCGAGCAATTGCTCAGAGATGAAAAGTGCCAGCACTGAAAGCTGTTGCTAGCCAGCACCCTTCCTTGAAAGCGCTTTCACAGGCACAGCAACACTGGGGCTTTGCGCTTCTCTACTCACCAAACGTCACGGTCATTCTCTTTCCGTCTCGTAGACACGAGCTGAGAAATTGCAAACGTCGAGCAATTGCTCAGAGATGAAAAGTGCCAGCACTGAAAGCTGTTGCTAGCCAGCAGCCTTCCTTGGAAGCGCTTTTGTAGCCCTTAGAACACTGGGGCTCTGAGCTTCTCTAGCCACCTAATCTTCTGCTCATCCTCTCGCGCACTCTAAAGAGAGCTCAGGTGAGAAATTGCAAACGTCGAGCAATTGCTCAGAGATGAAAAGTGCCAGCACTGAAAGCTCTTGCTAGCCAGCCCCCTTCCTTGGAAGCGCTTTCACAGGCGCAGTAACACTGGGGCTTTGCGCTTCTATAGCCACCAAACGTCACAGTCATTCTCTTTCCGTCTCGTAGACACGAGCTGAGAAATTGCAAACGTCGAGCAATTGCTCAGAGATGAAAAGTGCCAGCACTGAAAGCTGTTGCTAGCCAGCCCCCTTCCTTGGAAGCGCTTTCACAGGCGCAGGAACACTGGGGCTTAGCGCTTCTCTACCCACCAAACGTCACGGTCATTCTCTTTCCGTCTCGTAGACACGAGCTGAGAAATTGCAAACGTCGAGCAATTGCTCAGAGATGAAAAGTGCCAGCACTGAAAGCTGTTGCTAGCCAGCCCCCTTCCTTGGAAGCGCTTTTGTAGACCTAAGAACACTGGGGCTCTGAGCTTCTCTAGCCACCTCATCTTCTGCTCATCCTCTCGCGCACTCTAAAGAGAGCTCAGGTGAGAAATTGCAAACGTCGCGCAATTGCTCAGAGATGAAAAGTGGCAGCACAGGAAGCTGTTGCTAGCCAGCCCCCTTCCTTGGAAGCGCTTTTGTAGGCCTAAGAACACTGGGGCTCTGGGCTTCTCTAGCCACCTAATCTTCTGCTCATCCTCTCGCGCACTCTAAAGAGAGCTCAGGTGAGAAATTGCAAACGTCGAGCAATTGCTCAGAGATGAAAAGTGCCAGCACTGAAAGCTGTTGCTAGCCAGCACCCTTCCTTGAAAGCGCTTTCACAGGCGCAGTAACACTGGGGCTTTGCGCTTCTCTACCCAACAAACGTCACAGTCATTCTCTTTCCGTCTCGTAGACACGAGCTGAGAAATTGCAAACGTCGAGCAATTGCTCAGAGATGAAAAGTGCCAGCACTGAAAGCTCTTGCTAGCCAGCACCCTTCCTTGGAAGCGCTTTTGTAGCCCTTAGAACACTGGGGCTCTGAGCTTCTCTAGCCACCTAATTTTCTGCTCATCCTCTCGCGCACTCTAAAGAGAGCTCAGGTGAGAAATTGCAAACGTCGAGCAATTGCTCAGAGATGAAAAGTGCCAGCACTGAAAACTGTTGCTAGCCAGCACCCTTCCTTGGAAGCGCTTTCACAAGCGCAGTAACACTGGGGCTTTGCGCTTCTCTACTCACCAAACGTCACGGTCTTTCTCTTTCCGTCTCGTAGACACGAGCTGAGAAATTGCAAACGTCGAGCAATTGCTCAGAGATGAAAAGTGCCAGCACTGAAAGCTGTTGCTAGCCAGCCCCCTTCCTTGGAAGCGCTTTTGTAGCCCTTAGAACACTGGGGCTGTGAGCTTCTCTAGCCACCTAATCTTCTGCTCATCCTCTCGCGCACTCTAAAGAGAGCTCAGGTGAGAAATTGCAAACGTCGAGCAATTGCTCAGAGAGGAAAAGTGCCAGCACTGAAAGCTCTTGCTAGCCAGCACCCTTCCTTGGAAGCGCTTTTGTAGGCCTAAGAACAGTGGGGCTCTGGGCTTCTCTAGCCACCTCATCTTCTGCTCATCCTCTCGCGCACTCTAAAGAGAGCTCAGGTGAGAAATTGCAAACGTCGAGCAATTGCTCAGAGATGAAAAGTGCCAGCACTGAAAGCTGTTGCTAGCCAGCACCCTTCCTTGAAAGCGCTTTTGTAGGCCTAAGAACACTGGGGCTCTGGGCTTCTCTAGACACCTAATCTTCAGCTCATCCTCTCGCGCACTCTAAAGAGAGCTCAGGTGAGAAATTGCAAACGTCGAGCAATTGCTCAGAGATGAAAAGTGGCAGCACTGAAAGGTGTTGCTAGCCAGCACCCTTCCTTGGAAGCGCTTTCACAGGCGCAGTAACACTGGGGCTTTGCGCTTCTCTAGCCACCAAACGTCACGGTCCTTCTCTTTCCGTCTCGTAGACACGAGCTGAGAAATTGCAAACGTCGAGCAATTGCTCAGAGATGAAAAGTGCCAGCACTGAAAGCTGTTGCTAGCCAGCACCCTTCCTTGAAAGCGCTTTTGTAGGCCTAAGAACACTGGGGCTCTGGGCTTCTCTAGACACCTAATCTTCAGCTCATCCTCTCGCGCACTCTAAAGAGAGCTCAGGTGAGAAATTGCAAACGTCGAGCAATTGCTCAGAGATGAAAAGTGGCAGCACTGAAAGGTGTTGCTAGCCAGCACCCTTCCTTGGAAGCGCTTTCACAGGCGCAGTAACACTGGGGCTTTGCGCTTCTCTAGCCACCAAACGTCACGGTCCTTCTCTTTCCGTCTCGTAGACACGAGCTGAGAAATTGCAAACGTCGAGCAATTGCTCAGAGATGAAAAGTGCCAGCACTGGAAGCTGTTGCTAGCCAGCACCCTTCCTTGGAAGCGCTTTTGTAGGCCTAAGAACACTGGGGCTCTGGGCTTCTCTAGCCACCTCATCTTCTGCTCATCCTCTCGCGCACTCTAAAGAGAGCTCAGGTGAGAAATTGCAAATGTCCAGCAATTGCTCAGAGATGAAAAGTGCCAGCACTGAAAGCTGTTGCTAGCCAGCACCCTTCCTTGGAAGCGCTTTCACAGGCGCAGTAACACTGGGGCTTTGCGCTTCTCTAGCCACCAAACGTCACGGTCCTTCTCTTTCCGTCTCGTAGACACGAGCTGAGAAATTGCAAATGTCGAGCAATTGCTCCGAGATGAAAAGTGCCAGCACTGAAAGCTGTTGCTAGCCAGCACCCTTCCTTGGAAGCGCTTTTGTAGGCCTAAGAACCCTGGGGCTCTGGGCTTCTCTAGCCACCTAAGCTTCTGCTCATCCTCTCGCGCACTCTATAGAGAGCTCAGGTGAGAAATTGCAAACGTCGAGCAATTGCTCAGAGATGAAAAGTGCCAGCACTGAAAGCTGTTGCTAGCCAGCACCCTTCCTTGGAAGCGCTTTCACAGGTGCAGTAATAATGGGGTTTTGCGCTTCTCTACCCACCAAACGTCACGGTCCTTCTCTTTCCGTCTCGTAGACACGAGCTGAGAAATTGCAAACGTCGAGCGATTGCTCCGAGATGAAAAGTGCCAGCACTGAAAGCTGTTGCTAGCCAGCACCCTTCCTTGAAAGCGCTTTCACAGGCACAGCAACACTGGGGCTTGGCGCTTCTCTAGCCACCAAACGTCACGGTCATTCTCTTTCCGTCTCGTAGACACGAGCTGAGAAATTGCAAACGTCGAGCAATTGCTCAGAGATGAAAAGTGCCAGCACTGAAAGCTGTTGCTAGCCAGCCCCCTTCCTTGGAAGCGCTTTTGTAGGCCTAAGAACACTGGGGCTCTGGGCTTCTCTAGCCACCTCATCTTCTGCTCATCCTCTCGCGCACTCTAAAGAGAGCTCAGGTGAGAAATTGCAAACGTCGAGCAATTGCTCAGAGATGAAAAGTGCCAGCACTGAAAGCTCTTGCTAGCCAGCACCCTTCCTTGGAAGCGCTTTCACAGGCGCAGTAACACTGGGGCTTTGCGCTTCTCTACTCACCAAACGTCACGGTCATTCTCTTTCCGTCTCGTAGACACGAGCTGAGAAATTGCAAACGTCGAGCAATTGCTCAGAGATGAAAAGTGCCAGCACTGAAAGCTGTTGCTAGCCAGCCCCGTTCCTTGGAAGCGCTTTTGTAGCCCTTAGAACACTGGGGCTCTGAGCTTCTCTAGCCACCTAATCTTCTGCTCATCCTCTCGCGCACTCTAAAGAGAGCTCAGGTGAGAAATTGCAAACGTCGAGCAATTGCTCAGAGATGAAAAGTGCCAGCACTGAAAGCTCTTGCTAGCCAGCCCCCTTCCTTGGAAGCGCTTTCACAGGCGCAGTAACACTGAGGCTTTGCGCTTCTATAGCCACCAAACGTGACGGTCATTCTCTTTCCGTCTCGTAGACACGAGCTGAGAAATTGCAAACGTCGAGCAATTGCTCAGAGATGAAAAGTGCCAGCACTGAAAGCTCTTGCTAGCCAGCCCCCTTCCTTGGAAGCGTTTTCACAGGCGCAGGAACACTGGGGCTTAGCGCTTCTCTACCCACCAAACGTCACGGTCATTCTCTTTCCGTCTTGTAGACACGAGCTGAGAAATTGCAAACGTCGAGCAATTGCTCAGAGATGAAAAGTGCCAGCACTGAAAGCTGTTGCTAGCCAGCCCCCTTCCTTGGAAGCGCTTTTGTAGACCTAAGAACACTGGGGCTCTGAGCTTCTCTAGCCACCTAATCTTCAGCTCATCCTCTCGCGCACTCTAAAGAGAGCTCAGGTGAGAAATTGCAAACGTCGAGCAATTGCTCAGAGATGAAAAGTGCCAGCACTGAAAGCTGTTGTTAGCCAGCACCCTTCCTTGGAAGCGCTTTTGTAGGCCTAAGAACACTGGGGCTCTGGGCTTCTCTAGCCACCTCATCTTCTGCTCATCCTCTCGCGCACTCTAAAGAGAGCTCAGGTGAGAAATTGCAAACGTCGAGCAATTGCTCAGAGATGAAAAGTGCCAGCACTGAAAGCTGTTGCTAGCCAGCACCCTTCCTTGAAAGCGCTTTCACAGGCGCAGTAACACTGGGGCTTTGCGCTTCTCTACCCACCAAACGTCACAGTCATTCTCTTTCCGTCTCGTAGACACGAGCTGAGAAATTGCAAACGTCGAGCAATTGCTCAGAGATGAAAAGTGCCAGCACTGAAAGCTGTTGCTAGCCAGCACCCTTCCTTGCAAGCGCTTTTGTAGCCCTTAGAACACTGGGGCTCTGAGCTTCTCTAGCCACCTAATTTTCTGCTCATCCTCTCGCGCACTCTAAAGAGAGCTCAGGTGAGAAATTGCAAACGTCGAGCAATTGCTCAGAGATGAAAAGTGCCAGCACTGAAAACTGTTGCTAGCCAGCACCCTTCCTTGGAAGCGCTTTCACAAGCGCAGTAACACTGGGGCTTTGCGCTTCTCTACTCACCAAACGTCACGGTCTTTCTCTTTCCGTCTCGTAGACACGAGCTGAGAAATTGCAAACGTCGAGCAATTGCTCAGAGATGAAAAGTGCCAGCACTGAAAGCTCTTGCTAGCCAGCACCCTTCCTTGGAAGCGCTTTTGTAGCCCTTAGAACACTGGCGCTGTGAGCTTCTCTAGCCACCTAATCTTCAGCTCATCCTCTCGCGCACTCTAAAGAGAGCTCAGGTGAGAAATTGCAAACGTCGAGCAATTGCTCAGAGATGAAAAGTGCCAGCACTGAAAGCTGTTGCTAGCCAGCACCCTTCCTTGGAAGCGCTTTTGTAGGCCTAAGAACACTGGGGCTCTGGGCTTCTCTAGCCACCTAAGCTTCTGCTCATCCTCTCGCGCACTCTATAGAGAGCTCAGGTGAGAAATTGCAAACGTCGAGCAATTGCTCAGAGATGAAAAGTGCCAGCACTGAAAGCTGTTGCTAGCCAGCACCCTTCCTTGGAAGCGCTTTCACAGGCGCAGTAACACTGGAGCTTTGCGCTTCTATACGCACCAAACGTCACGGTCATTCTCTTTCCGTCTCATAGACACGAGCTGAGAAATTGCAAACGTCGAGCAATTGCTCAGAGATGAAAAGTGCCAGCACTGAAAGCTGTTGCTAGCCAGCCCCCTTCCTTGGAAGCGCTTTTGTAGCCCTTAGAACACTGGGGCTCTGAGCTTCTCTAGCCACCTAATCTTCTGCTCATCCTCTCGCGCACTCTAAAGAGAGCTCAGGTGAGAAATTGCAAACGTCGAGCAATTGCTCAGAGATGAAAAGTGCCAGCACTGAAAGCTCTTGCTAGCCAGCCCCCTTCCTTGGAAGCGCTTTCACAGGCGCAGTAACACTGGGGCTTTGCCCTTCTATAGCCACCAAACGTCACAGTCATTCTCTTTCCGTCTCGTAGACACGAGCTGAGAAATTGCAAACGTCGAGCAATTGCTCAGAGATGAAAAGTGCCAGCACTGAAAGCTGTTGCTAGCCAGCCCCCTTCCTTGGAAGCGTTTTCACAGGCGCAGGAACACTGGGGCTTAGCGCTTCTCTACCCACCAAAATTCACGGTCATTCTCTTTCCGTCTCGTAGACACGAGCTGAGAAATTGCAAACGTCGAGCAATTGCTCAGAGATGAAAAGTGCCAGCACTGAAAGCTGTTGCTAGCCAGCCCCCTTCCTTGGAAGCGCTTTTGTAGACCTAAGAACACTGGGGCTCTGAGCTTCTCTAGCCACCTAATCTTCAGCTCATCCTCTCGCGCACTCTAAAGAGAGCTCAGGTGAGAAATTGCAAACGTCGAGCAATTGCTCAGAGATGAAAAGTGGCAGCACAGGAAGCTGTTGCTAGCCAGCCCCCTTCCTTGGAAGCGCTTTTGTAGGCCTAAGAACACTGGGGCTCTGGGCTTCTCTAGCCACCTAATCTTCTGCTCATCCTCTCGCGCACTCTAAAGAGAGCTCAGGTGAGAAATTGCAAACGTCGAGCAATTGCTCAGAGATGAAAAGTGCCAGCACTGAAAGCTGTTGCTAGCCAGCACCCTTCCTTGAAAGCGCTTTCACAGGCGCAGTAACACTGGGGCTTTGCGCTTCTCTACCCACCAAACGTCACAGTCATTCTCTTTCCGTCTCGTAGACACGAGCTGAGAAATTGCAAACGTCGAGCAATTGCTCAGAGATGAAAAGTGCCAGCACTGAAAGCTGTTGCTAGCCAGCACCCTTCCTTGGAAGCGCTTTTGTAGCCCTTAGAACACTGGGGCTCTGAGCTTCTCTAGCCACCTAATTTTCTGCTCATCCTCTCGCGCACTCTAAAGGGAGCTCAGGTGAGAAATTGCAAACGTCGAGCAATTGCTCAGAGATGAAAAGTGCCAGCACTGAAAACTGTTGCTAGCCAGCACCCTTCCTTGGAAGCGCTTTCACAAGCGCAGTAACACTGGGGCTTTGCGCTTCTCTACTCACCAAACGTCACGGTCTTTCTCTTTCCGTCTCGTAGACACGAGCTGAGAAATTGCAAACGTCGAGCAATTGCTCAGAGATGAAAAGTGCCAGCACTGAAAGCTCTTGCTAGCCAGCCCCCTTCCTTGGAAGCGCTTTTGTAGCCCTTAGAACACTGGCGCTGTGAGCTTCTCTAGCCACCTAATCTTCAGCTCATCCTCTCGCGCACTCTAAAGAGAGCTCAGGTGAGAAATTGCAAACGTCGAGCAATTGCTCAGAGATGAAAAGTGCCAGCACTGAAAGCTGTTGCTAGCCAGCCCCCTTCCTTGGAAGCGCTTTTGTAGGCCTAAGAACACTGGGGCTCTGGGCTTCTCTAGCCACCTAAGCTTCTGCTCATCCTCTCGCGCACTCTATAGAGAGCTCAGGTGAGAAATTGCAAACGTCGAGCAATTGCTCAGAGATGAAAAGTGCCAGCACTGAAAGCTGTTGCTAGCCAGCACCCTTCCTTGGAAGCGCTTTCACAGGCGCAGTAACACTGGAGCTTTGCGCTTCTATACGCACCAAACGTCACGGTCATTCTCTTTCCGTCTCATAGACACGAGCTGAGAAATTGCAAACGTCGAGCAATTGCTCAGAGATGAAAAGTGCCAGCACTGAAAGCTGTTGCTAGCCAGCACCCTTCCTTGGAAGCGCTTTTGTAGGCCTAAGAACACTGGGGCTCTGGGCTTCTCTAGCCACCTAAGCTTCTGCTCATCCTCTCGCGCACTCTAAAGAGAGCTCAGGTGAGAAATTGCAAACGTCGAGCAATTGCTCAGAGAGGAAAAGTGCCAGCACTGAAAGCTCTTGCTAGCCAGCACCCTTCCTTGGAAGCGCTTTTGTAGGCCTAAGAACAGTGGGGCTCTGGGCTTCTCTAGCCACCTCATCTTCTGCTCATCCTCTCGCGCAGTCTAAAGAGAGCTCAGGTGAGAAATTGCAAACGTCGAGCAATTGCTCAGAGATGAAAAGTGCCAGCACTGAAAGCTGTTGCTAGCCAGCACCCTTCCTTGAAAGCGCTTTTGTAGGCCTAAGAACAGTGGGGCTCTGGGCTTCTCTAGACACCTAATCTTCAGCTCATCCTCTCGCGCACTCTAAAGAGAGCTCAGGTGAGAAATTGCAAACGTCGAGCAATTGCTCAGAGATGAAAAGTGGCAGCACTGAAAGGTGTTGCTAGCCAGCACCCTTCCTTGGAAGCGCTTTCACAGGCGCAGTAACACTGGGGCTTTGCGCTTCTCTAGCCACCAAACGTCACGGTCCTTCTCTTTCCGTCTCGTAGACACGAGCTGAGAAATTGCAAACGTCGAGCAATTGCTCAGAGATGAAAAGTGCCAGCACTGGAAGCTGTTGCTAGCCAGCCCCCTTCCTTGGAAGCGCTTTTGTAGGCCTAAGAACACGGGGGCTCTGGGCTTCTCTAGCCACCTCATCTTCTGCTCATCCTCTCGCGCACTCTAAAGAGAGCTCAGGTGAGAAATTGCAAACGTCGAGCAATTGCTCAGAGATGAAAAGTGGCAGCACTGAAAGCTGTTGCTAGCCAGCACCCTTCCTTGGAAGCGCTTTCACAGGCGCAGCAACACTGGGGCTTTGCGCTTCTCTAGCCACCAAACGTCACGGTTATTCTCTTTCCGTCTCGTAGACACGAGCTGAGAAATTGCAAATGTCGAGCAATTGCTCAGAGATGAAAAGTGCCAGCACTGAAAGCTGTTGCTAGCCAGCACCCTTCCTTGGAAGCGCTTTTGTAGGCCTAAGAACACTGGGGCTCTGGGCTTCTCTAGCCACCTAAGCTTCTGCTCATCCTCTCGCGCACTCTAAAGAGAGCTCAGGTGAGAAATTGCAAACGTCGAGCAATTGCTCAGAGATGAAAAGTGCCAGCACTGAAAGCTGTTGCTAGCCAGCACCCTTCCTTGGAAGCGCTTTCACAGGTGCAGTAATAATGGGGTTTTGCGCTTCTCTACCCACCAAAATTCACGGTCCTTCTCTTTCCGTCTCGTAGACACGAGCTGAGAAATTGCAAACGTCGAGCAATTGCTCCGAGATGAAAAGTGCCAGCACTGAAAGCTGTTGCTAGCCAGCACCCTTCCTTGAAAGCGCTTTCACAGGCACAGCAACACTGGGGCTTGGCGCTTCTCTAGCCACCAAACGTCACGGTCATTCTCTTTCCGTCTCGTAGACACGAGCTGAGAAATTGCAAACGTCGAGCAATTGCTCAGAGATGAAAAGTGCCAGCACTGAAAGCTGTTGCTAGCCAGCACCCTTCCTTGGAAGCGCTTTTGTAGGCCTAAGAACACTGGGGCTCTGGGCTTCTCTAGCCACCTCATCTTCTGCTCATCCTCTCGCGCACTCTAAAGAGAGCTCAGGTGAGAAATTGCAAACGTCGAGCAATTGCTCAGAGATGAAAAGTGCCAGCACTGAAAGCTCTTGCTAGCCAGCACCCTTCCTTGGAAGCGCTTTCACAGGCGCAGTAACACTGGGGCTTTGCGCTTCTCTACTCACCAAACGTCACGGTCATTCTCTTTCCGTCTCGTAGACACGAGCTGAGAAATTGCAAACGTCGAGCAATTGCTCAGAGATGAAAAGTGCCAGCACTGAAAGCTGTTGCTAGCCAGCCCCGTTCCTTGGAAGCGCTTTCACAGGCGCAGTAACACTGGGGCTTAGCGCTTCTCTACCCACCAAACGTCACGGTCCTTCTCTTTCCGTCTCGTAGACACGAGCTGAGAAATTGCAAACGTCGAGCAATTGCTCCGAGATGAAAAGTGCCAGCACTGAAAGCTCTTGCTAGCCAGCCCCCTTCCTTGGAAGCGCTTTTGTAGACCTAAGAACACTGGGGCTCTGAGCTTCTCTAGCCACCTAATCTTCAGCTCATCCTCTCGCGCACTCTAAAGAGAGCTCAGGTGAGAAATTGCAAACGTCGAGCAATTGCTCAGAGATGAAAAGTGCCAGCACTGAAAGCTGTTGCTAGCCAGCACCCTTCCTTGGAAGCGCTTTCACAGGCGCAGTAACACTGGGGCTTTGCGCTTCTCTAGCCACCAAACGTCACGGTCATTCTCTTTCCGTCTCGTAGACACGAGCTGAGAAATTGCAAACGTCCAGCAATTGCTCAGAGATGAAAAGTGCCAGCACTGGAAGCTGTTGCTAGCCAGCACCCTTCCTTGGAAGCGCTTTTGTAGGCCTAAGAACACTGGGGCTCTGGGCTTCTCTAGCCACCTCATCTTCTGCTCATCCTCTCGCGCACTCTAAAGAGAGCTCAGGTGAGAAATTGCAAACGTCGAGCAATTGCTCAGAGATGAAAAGTGCCAGCACTGAAAGCTGTTGCTAGCCAGCACCCTTCCTTGGAAGCGCTTTCACAGGCGCAGTAACACTGGGGCTTTGCGCTTCTATACGCACCAAACGTCACGGTTATTCTCTTTCCGTCTCGTAGACACGAGCTGAGAAATTGCAAACGTCGAGCAATTGCTCAGAGATGAAAAGTGCCAGCACTGAAAGCTGTTGCTAGCCAGCACCCTTCCTTGGAAGCGCTTTCACAGGTGCAGTAATAATGGGGTTTTGCGCTTCTCTACCCACCAAAATTCACGGTCCTTCTCTTTCCGTCTCGTAGACACGAGCTGAGAAATTGCAAACGTCGAGCAATTGCTCAGAGATGAAAAGTGCCAGCACTGAAAGCTGTTGCTAGCCAGCACCCTTCCTTGGAAGCGCTTTCACAGGCGCAGCAACACTGGGGCTTTGCGCTTCTCTAGCCACCAAACGTCACGGTCCTTCTCTTTCCGTCTCGTAGACACGAGCTGAGAAATTGCAAACGTCGAGCAATTGCTCAGAGATGAAAAGTGCCAGCACTGAAAGCTGTTGCTAGCCAGCCCCCTTCCTTGGAAGCGCTTTTGTAGGCCTAAGAACACTGGGGCTCTGGGCTTCTCTAGCCACCTAATCTTCTGCTCATCCTCTCGCGCACTCTAAAGAGAGCTCAGGTGAGAAATTGCAAACGTCCAGCAATTGCTCAGAGATGAAAAGTGCCAGCACTGAAAGCTGTTGCTAGCCAGCACCCTTCCTTGGAAGCGCTTTCACAGGCGCAGCAACACTGGGGCTTTGCGCTTCTCTAGCCACCAAACGTCACGGTCCTTCTCTTTCCGTCTCGTAGACACGAGCTGAGAAATTGCAAACGTCGAGCAATTGCTCAGAGATGAAAAGTGCCAGCACTGAAAGCTGTTGCTAGCCAGCCCCCTTCCTTGAAAGCGCTTTTGTAGGCCTAAGAACACTGGGGCTCTGGGCTTCTCTAGCCACCTAATCTTCTGCTCATCCTCTCGCGCACTCTGAAGAGAGCTCAGGTGAGAAATTGCAAACGTCGAGCAATTGCTCAGAGATGAAAAGTGCCAGCACTGAAAGCTGTTGCTAGCCAGCACCCTTCCTTGGAAGCGCTTTCACAGGCGCAGTAACACTGGAGCTTTGCGCTTCTATACGCACCAAACGTCACGGTCATTCTCTTTCCGTCTCATAGACACGAGCTGAGAAATTGCAAACGTCGAGCAATTGCTCAGAGATGAAAAGTGCCAGCACTGAAAGCTGTTGCTAGCCAGCACCCTTCCTTGGAAGCGCTTTTGTAGGCCTAAGAACACTGGGGCTCTGGGCTTCTCTAGCCACCTAAGCTTCTGCTCATCCTCTCGCGCACTCAAAGAGAGCTCAGGTGAGAAATTGCAAACGTCGAGCAATTGCTCAGAGATGAAAAGTGCCAGCACTGAAAGCTGTTGCTAGCCAGCACCCTTCCTTGGAAGCGCTTTTGTAGGCCTAAGAACAGTGGGGCTTTGGGCTTCTCTAGCCACCTCATCTTCTGCTCATCCTCTCGCGCACTCTAAAGAGAGCTCAGGTGAGAAATTGCAAACGTCGAGCAATTGCTCAGAGATGAAAAGTGCCAGCACTGAAAGCTGTTGCTAGCCAGCACCCTTCCTTGGAAGCGCTTTTGTAGGCCTAAGAACACTGGGGCTCTGGGCTTCTCTAGCCACCTAATCTTCAGCTCATCCTCTCGCGCACTCTAAAGAGAGCTCAGGTGAGAAATTGCAAACGTCGAGCAATTGCTCAGAGATGAAAAGTGGCAGCACTGAAAGCTGTTGCTAGCCAGCACCCTTCCTTGGAAGCGCTTTCACAGGCGCAGTAACACTGGGGCTTTGCGCTTCTCTAGCCACCAAACGTCACGGTCCTTCTCTTTCCGTCTCGTAGACACGAGCTGAGAAATTGCAAACGTCGAGCAATTGCTCAGAGATGAAAAGTGCCAGCACTGGAAGCTGTTGCTAGCCAGCACCCTTCCTTGGAAGCGCTTTTGTAGGCCTAAGAACACTGGGGCTCTGGGCTTCTCTAGCCACCTCATCTTCTGCTCATCCTCTCGCGCACTCTAAAGAGAGCTCAGGTGAGAAATTGCAAATGTCCAGCAATTGCTCAGAGATGAAAAGTGCCAGCACTGAAAGCTGTTGCTAGCCAGCACCCTTCCTTGGAAGCGCTTTCACAGGCGCAGTAACACTGGGGCTTTGCGCTTCTATACGCACCAAACGTCACGGTTATTCTCTTTCCGTCTCCTAGACACGAGCTGAGAAATTGCAAATGTCGAGCAATTGCTCAGAGATGAAAAGTGCCAGCACTGAAAGCTGTTGCTAGCCAGCACCCTTCCTTGGAAGCGCTTTTGTAGGCCTAAGAACACTGGGGCTCTGGGCTTCTCTAGCCACCTAAGCTTCTGCTCATCCTCTCGCGCACTCTAAAGAGAGCTCAGGTGAGAAATTGCAAACGTCCAGCAATTGCTCAGAGATGAAAAGGGCCAGCACTGAAAGCTGTTGCTAGCCAGCACCCTTCCTTGGAAGCGCTTTCACAGGTGCAGTAATAATGGGGTTTTGTGCTTCTCTACCCACCAAAATTCACGGTCCTTCTCTTTCCGTCTCGTAGACACGAGCTGAGAAATTGCAAACGTCGAGCAATTGCTCAGAGATGAAAAGTGCCAGCACTGAAAGCTGTTGCTAGCCACCACCCTTCCTTGGAAGCGCTTTCACAGGCACAGCAACACTGGGGCTTTGCGCTTCTCTAGCCACCAAACGTCACGGTCATTCTCTTTCCGTCTCATAGACACGAGCTGAGAAATTGCAAACGTCGAGCAATTGCTCAGAGATGAAAAGTGCCAGCACTGAAAGCTGTTGCTAGCCAGCACCGTTCCTTGGAAGCGCTTTTGTAGGCCTAAGAACACTGGGGCTCTGGGCTTCTCTAGCCACCTCATCTTCTGCTCATCCTCTCGCGCAGTCTAAAGAGAGCTCAGGTGAGAAATTGCAAACGTCGAGCAATTGCTCAGAGATGAAAAGTGCCAGCACTGAAAGCTCTTGCTAGCCAGCACCCTTCCTTGGAAGCGCTTTCACAGGCGCAGTAACACTGGGGCTTTGCGCTTCTCTACTCACCAAACGTCACGGTCATTCTCTTTCCGTCTCGTAGACACGAGCTGAGAAATTGCAAACGTCGAGCAATTGCTCAGAGATGAAAAGTGCCAGCACTGAAAGCTGTTGCTAGCCAGCCCCCTTCCTTGGAAGCGCTTTCACAGGCGCAGTAACACTGGGGCTTAGCGCCTCTCTACCCACCAAACGTCACGGTCCTTCTCTTTCCGTCTCGTAGACACGAGCTGAGAAATTGCAAACGTCGAGCAATTGCTCAGAGATGAAAAGTGCCAGCACTGAAAGCTGTTGCTAGCCAGCCCCCTTCCTTGGAAGCGCTTTTGTAGACCTAAGAACACTGGGGCTCTGAGCTTCTCTAGCCACCTAATCTTCAGCTCATCCTCTCGCGCACTCTAAAGAGAGCTCAGGTGAGAAATTGCAAACGTCGAGCAATTGCTCAGAGATGAAAAGTGCCAGCACTGAAAGCTGTTGCTAGCCAGCACCCTTCCTTGGAAGCGCTTTCACAGGCGCAGTAACACTGGGGCTTTGCGCTTCTCTACCCACCAAACGTCACGGTCATTCTCTTTCCGTCTCGTAGACACGAGCTGAGAAATTGCAAACGTCCAGCAATTGCTCAGAGATGAAAAGTGCCAGCACTGGAAGCTGTTGCTAGCCAGCACCCTTCCTTGGAAGCGCTTTTGTAGGCCTAAGAACACTGGGGCTCTGGGCTTCTCTAGCCACCTAATCTTCTGCTCATCCTCTCGCGCACTCTAAAGAGAGCTCAGGTGAGAAATTGCAAACGTCGAGCAATTGCTCCGAGATGAAAAGTGCCAGCACTGAAAGCTGTTGCTAGCCAGCACCCTTCCTTGGAAGCGCTTTCACAGGCGCAGTAACACTGGGGCTTTGCGCTTCTATACACACCAAACGTCACGGTTATTCTCTTTCCGTCTCCTAGACACGAGCTGAGAAGTTGCAAACGTCGAGCAATTGCTCAGAGATGAAAAGTGCCAGCACTGAAAGCTGTTGCTAGCCAGCACCCTTCCTTGGAAGCGCTTTTGTAGGCCTAAGAACACTGGGGCTCTGGGCTTCTCTAGCCACCTAATCTTCTGCTCATCCTCTCGCGCACTCTAAAGAGAGCTCAGGTGAGAAATTGCAAACGTCGAGCAATTGCTCAGAGATGAAAAGTGCCAGCACTGAAAGCTGTTGCTAGCCAGCACCCTTACTTGGAAGCGCTTTCACAGGTGCAGTAATAATGGGGTTTTGCGCTTCTCTACCCACCAAAATTCACGGTCCTTCTCTTTCCGTCTCGTAGACACGAGCTGAGAAATTGCAAACGTCGAGCAATTGCTCCGAGATGAAAAGTGCCAGCACTGAAAGCTGTTGCTAGCCACCACGCTTCCTTGGAAGCGCTTTCACAGGCACAGCAACACTGGGGCTTTGCGCTTCTCTAGCCACCAAACGTCACGGTCCTTCTCTTTCCGTCTCGTAGACACGAGCTGAGAAATTGCAAACGTCGAGCAATTGCTCAGAGATGAAAAGTGCCAGCACTGAAAGCTGTTGCTAGCCAGCACCCTTCCTTGGAAGCGCTTTTGTAGCCCTTAGAACACTGGGGCTCTGAGCTTCTCTAGCCACCTCATCTTCTGCTCATCCTCTCGCGCACTCTAAAGAGAGCTCAGGTGAGAAATTGCAAACGTCGAGCAAATGCTCAGAGATGAAAAGTGCCAGCACTGAAAGCTCTTGCTAGCCAGCACCCTTCCTTGGAAGCGCTTTCACAGGCGCAGTAACACTGGGGCTTTGCGCTTCTCTACTCACCAAACGTCACGGTCATTCTCTTTCCGTCTCGTAGACACGAGCTGAGAAATTGCAAACGTCGAGCAATTGCTCAGAGATGAAAAGTGCCAGCACTGAAAGCTGTTGCTAGCCAGCACCCTTCCTTGGAAGCGCTTTCACAGGCGCAGCAACACTGGGGCTTTGCGCTTCTCTACCCACCAAACGTCACGGTCATTCTCTTTCTGTCTCGTAGACACGAGCTGAGAAATTGCAAACGTCGAGCAATTGCTCAGAGATGAAAAGTGCCAGCACTGAAAGCTGTTGCTAGCCAGCCCACTTCCTTGGAAGCGCTTTTGTAGACCTAAGAACACTGGGGCTCTGAGCTTCTCTAGCCACCTAATCTTCAGCTCATCCTCTCGCGCACTCTAAAGAGAGCTCAGGTGAGAAATTGCAAACGTCGAGCAATTGCTCAGAGATGAAAAGTGGCAGCACAGGAAGCTGTTGCTAGCCAGCCCCCTTCCTTGGAAGCGCTTTTGTAGGCCTAAGAACACTGGGGCTCTGGGCTTCTCTAGCCACCTAAGCTTCTGCTCATCCTCTCGCGCACTCTAAAGAGAGCTCAGGTGAGAAATTGCAAACGTCGAGCAATTGCTCAGAGATGAAAAGTGCCAGCACTGAAAGCTGTTGCTAGCCAGCACCCTTCCTTGGAAGCGCTTTCACAGGCACAGTAACACTGGGGCTTTGCGCTTCTATACGCACCAAACGTCACGGTCCTTCTCTTTCCGTCTCCTAGACACGAGCTGAGGAGTTGCAAACGTCGAGCAATTGCTCAGAGATGAAAAGTGCCAGCACAGGAAGCTGTTGCTAGCCAGCACCCTTCCTTGGAAGCGCTTTTGTAGGCCTAAGAACACTGGGGCTCTGGGCTTCTCTAGCCACCTAAGCTTCTGCTCATCCTCTCGCGCAGTCTAAAGAGAGCTCAGGTGAGAAATTGCAAACGTCGAGCAATTGCTCAGAGATGAAAATTGCCAGCACTGAAAGCTGTTGCTAGCCAGCACCCTTCCTTGGAAGCGCTTTCACAGGCGCAGTAATAATGGGGTTTTGCGCTTCTCTACCCACCAAAATTCACGGACATTCTCTTTCCGTCTCGTAGACACGAGCTGAGAAATTACAAACGTCGAGCAATTGCTCAGAGATGAAAAGTGGCAGCACTGAAAGCTGTTGCTAGCCAGCACCCTTCCTTGAAAGCGCTTTCACAGGCGCAGGAACACTGGGGCTTTGCGCTTCTCTACCCACCAAACGTCACGGTCATTCTCTTTCCGTCTCCTAGACACGAGCTGAGAAATTGCAAACGTCGAGCAATTGCTCAGAGATGAAAAGTGCCAGCACTGAAAGCTGTTGCTAGCCAGCCCCCTTCCTTGGAAGCGCTTTTGTAGCCCTTAGAACACTGGGGCTCTGAGCTTCTCTAGCCACCTAATTTTCTGCTCATCCTCTCGCGCACTCTAAAGAGAGCTCAGGTGAGAAATTGCAAACGTCGAGCAATTGCTCAGAGATGAAAAGTGCCAGCACTGAAAACTGTTGCTAGCCAGCACCCTTCCTTGGAAGCGCTTTCACAGGCGCAGTAACACTGGGGCATTGCGCTTCTCTACTCACCAAACGTCACGGTCTTTCTCTTTCCGTCTCGTAGACACGAGCTGAGAAATTGCAAACGTCGAGCAATTGCTCAGAGATGAAAAGTGCCAGCACTGAAAGCTGTTGCTAGCCAGCCCCCTTCCTTGGAAGCGCTTTTGTACCCCTTAGAACACTGGGGCTGTGAGCTTCTCTAGCCACCTAATCTTCAGCTCATCCTCTCGCGCACTCTAAAGAGAGCTCAGGTGAGAAATTGCAAACGTCGAGCAATTGCTCAGAGATGAAAAGTGCCAGCACTGAAAGCTGTTGCTAGCCAGCCCCCTTCCTTGGAAGCGCTTTTGTAGGCCTAAGAACACTGGGGCTCTGGGCTTCTCTAGCCACCTCATCTTCTGCTCGTCCTCTCGCGCAGTCTCAAGAGAGCTCAGGTGAGAAATTGCAAATGTCGAGAAATTGCTCAGAGATGAAAAGTGCCAGCACTGAAAGCTCTTGCTAGCCAGCACCCTTCCTTGGAAGCGCTTTTGTAGGCCTAAAAACACTGGGGCTTTGCGCTTCTCTACTCACCAAACGTCACGGTCATTCTCTTTCCGTCTCCTAGACACGAGCTGAGAAATTGCAAACGTCGAGCAATTGCTCAGAGATGAAAAGTGGCAGCACTGAAAGCTGTTGCTAGCCAGCACCGTTCCTTGGAAGCGCTTTTGTAGGCCTAAGAACACTGGGGCTCTGGGCTTCTCTAGCCACCTCATCTTCTGCTCATCCTCTCGCGCACTCTAAAGAGAGCTCAGGTGAGAAATTGCAAACGTCGAGCAATTGCTCAGAGATGAAAAGTGCCAGCACTGAATGCTCTTGCTAGCCAGCACCCTTCCTTGGAAGCGCTTTCACAGGCGCAGTAACACTGGGGCTTTGCGCTTCTCTACTCACCAAACGTCACGGTCATTCTCTTTCCGTCTCGTAGACACGAGCTGAGAAATTGCAAACGTCGAGCAATTGCTCAGAGATGAAAAGTGCCAGCACTGAAAGCTGTTGCTAGCCAGCACCCTTCCTTGGAAGCGCTTTCACAGGCGCAGTAACACTGGGGCTTAGCGCTTCTCTACCCACCAAACGTCACGGTCCTTCTCTTTCCGTCTCGTAGACACGAGCTGAGAAATTGCAAACGTCGAGCAATTGCTCCGAGATGAAAAGTGCCAGCACTGAAAGCTGTTGCTAGCCAGCCCCCTTCCTTGGAAGCGCTTTTGTAGACCTAAGAACACTGGGGCTCTGAGCTTCTCTAGCCACCTAATCTTCAGCTCATCCTCTCGCGCACTCTAAAGAGAGCTCAGGTGAGAAATTGCAAACGTCCAGCAATTGCTCAGAGATGAAAAGTGCCAGCACTGAAAGCTGTTGCTAGCCAGCACCCTTCCTTCGAAGCGCTTTCACAGGCGCAGTAACACTGGGGCTTTGCGCTTCTCTAGCCACCAAACGTCACGGTCATTCTCTTTCCGTCTCGTAGACACGAGCTGAGAAATTGCAAACGTCCAGCAATTGCTCAGAGATGAAAAGTGCCAGCACTGGAAGCTGTTGCTAGCCAGCACCCTTCCTTGGAAGCGCTTTTGTAGGCCTAAGAACACTGGGGCTCTGGGCTTCTCTAGCCACCTCATCTTCTGCTCATCCTCTCGCGCACTCTAAAGAGAGCTCAGGTGAGAAATTGCAAACGTCGAGCAATTGCTCAGAGATGAAAAGTGCCAGCACTGAAAGCTGTTGCTAGCCAGCACCCTTCCTTGGAAGCGCTTTCACAGGCGCAGTAACACTGGGGCTTTGCGCTTCTATACGCACCAAACGTCACGGTTATTCTCTTTCCGTCTCCTAGACACGAGCTGAGAAGTTGCAAACGTCGAGCAATTGCTCAGAGATGAAAAGTGCCAGCACTGAAAGCTGTTGCTAGCCAGCACCCTTCCTTGGAAGCGCTTTTGTAGGCCTAAGAACACTGGGGCTCTGGGCTTCTCTAGCCACCTCATCTTCTGCTCATCCTCTCGCGCACTCTAAAGAGAGCTCAGGTGAGAAATTGCAAACGTCCAGCAATTGCTCAGAGATGAAAAGTGCCAGCACTGAAAGCTGTTGCTAGCCAGCACCCTTCCTTGGAAGCGCTTTCACAGGCACAGTTATAATGGGGTTTTGCGCTTCTCTACCCACCAAAATTCACGGACATTCTCTTTCCGTCTCGTAGACACGAGCTGAGAAATTGCAAACGTCGAGCAATTGCTCAGAGATGAAAAGTGCCAGCACTGAAAGCTGTTGCTAGCCAGCCCCCTTCCTTGGAAGCGCTTTTGTAGCCCTTAGAACACTGGGGCTCTGAGCTTCTCTAGCCACCTAATCTTCTGCTCATCCTCTCGCGCACTCTAAAGAGAGCTCAGGTGAGAAATTGCAAACGTCGAGCAAATGCTCAGAGATGAAAAGTGCCAGCACTGAAAGCTCTTGCTAGCCAGCACCCTTCCTTGGAAGCGCTTTCACAGGCGCAGTAACACTGGGGCTTTGCGCTTCTCTACTCACCAAACGTCACGGTCATTCTATTTCCGTCTCGTAGACAGGAGCTGAGAAATTGCAAACGTCGAGCAATTGCTCAGAGATGAAAAGTGCCAGCACTGAAAGCTGTTGCTAGCCAGCCCCGTTCCTTGGAAGCGCTTTCACAGGCGCAGCAACACTGGGGCTTTGCGCTTCTCTACCCACCAAACGTCACGGTCATTCTCTTTCTGTCTCGTAGACACGAGCTGAGAAATTGCAAACGTCGAGCAATTGCTCAGAGATGAAAAGTGCCAGCACTGAAAGCTGTTGCTAGCCAGCCCACTTCCTTGGAAGCGCTTTTGTAGACCTAAGCACACTGGGGCTCTGAGCTTCTCTAGCCACCTAATCTTCAGCTCATCCTCTCGCGCACTCTAAAGAGAGCTCAGGTGAGAAATTGCAAACGTCGAGCAATTGCTCAGAGATGAAAAGTGGCAGCACAGGAAGCTGTTGCTAGCCAGCCCCCTTCCTTGGAAGCGCTTTTGTAGGCCTAAGAACACTGGGGCTCTGGGCTTCTCTAGCCACCTAAGCTTCTGCTCATCCTCTCGCGCACTCTAAAGAGAGCTCAGGTGAGAAATTGCAAACGTCGAGCAATTGCTCAGAGATGAAAAGTGCCAGCACTGAAAGCTGTTGCTAGCCAGCACCCTTCCTTGGAAGCGCTTTCACAGGCACAGTAACACTGGGGCTTTGCGCTTCTATACGCACCAAACGTAACGGTCCTTCTCTTTCCGTCTCCTAGACACGAGCTGAGGAGTTGCAAACGTCGAGCAATTGCTCAGAGATGAAAAGTGCCAGCACAGGAAGCTGTTGCTAGCCAGCACCCTTCCTTGGAAGCGCTTTTGTAGGCCTAAGAACACTGGGGCTCTGGGCTTCTCTAGCCACCTCATCTTCTGCTCATCCTCTCGCGCACTCTAGAGAGAGCTCAGGTGAGAAATTGCAAACGTCGAGCAATTGCTCAGAGATGAAAATTGCCAGCACTGAAAGCTGTTGCTAGCCAGCACCCTTCCTTGGAAGCGCTTTCACAGGCGCAGTAATAATGGGGTTTTGCGCTTCTCTACCCACCAAAATTCACGGACATTCTCTTTCCGTCTCCTAGACACGAGCTGAGAAATTGCAAACGTCGAGCAATTGCTCAGAGATGAAAAGTGCCAGCACTGAAAGCTGTTGCTAGCCAGCACCCTTCCTTGGAAGCGCTTTTGTAGCCCTTAGAACACTGGGGCTCTGAGCTTCTCTAGCCACCTAATTTTCTGCTCATCCTCTCGCGCACTCTAAAGAGAGCTCAGGTGAGAAATTGCAAACGTCGAGCAATTGCTCAGAGATGAAAAGTGCCAGCACTGAAAACTGTTGCTAGCCAGCACCCTTCCTTGGAAGCGCTTTCACAGGCGCAGTAACACTGGGGCTTTGCGCTTCTCTACTCACCAAACGTCACGGTCTTTCTCTTTCCGTCTCGTAGACACGAGCTGAGAAATTGCAAACGTCGAGCAATTGCTCAGAGATGAAAAGTGCCAGCACTGAAAGCTCTTGCTAGCCAGCCCCCTTCCTTGGAAGCGCTTTTGTACCCCTTAGAACACTGGGGCTGTGAGCTTCTCTAGCCACCTAATCTTCAGCTCATCCTCTCGCGCACTCTAAAGAGAGCTCAGGTGAGAAATTGCAAACGTCGAGCAATTGCTCAGAGATGAAAAGTGCCAGCACTGAAAGCTGTTGCTAGCCAGCACCCTTCCTTGGAAGCGCTTTTGTAGGCCTAAGAACACTGGGGCTCTGGGCTTCTCTAGCCACCTCATCTTCTGCTCGTCCTCTCGCGCAGTCTCAAGAGAGCTCAGGTGAGAAATTGCAAATGTCGAGAAATTGCTCAGAGATGAAAAGTGCCAGCACTGAAAGCTCTTGCTAGCCAGCACCCTTCCTTGGAAGCGCTTTTGTAGGCCTAAAAACACTGGGGCTTTGCGCTTCTCTACTCACCAAACGTCACGGTCCTTCTCTTTCCGTCTCCTAGACACGAGCTGAGAAGTTGCAAACGTCGAGCAATTGCTCAGAGATGAAAAGTGCCAGCACTGAAAGCTGTTGCTAGCCAGCACCCTTCCTTGGAAGCGCTTTTGTAGCCCTTAGAACACTGGGGCTCTGAGCTTCTCTAGCCACCTAATCTTCTGCTCATCCTCTCGCGCACTCTAAAGAGAGCTCAGGTGAGAAATTGCAAACGTCGAGCAAATGCTCAGAGATGAAAAGTGCCAGCACTGAAAGCTCTTGCTAGCCAGCACCCTTCCTTGGAAGCGCTTTCACAGGCGCAGTAACACTGGGGCTTTGCGCTTCTCTACCCACCAAACGTCACGGTCATTCTCTTTCCGTCTCGTAGACACGAGCTGAGAAATTGCAAACGTCGAGCAATTGCTCAGAGATGAAAAGTGCCAGCACTGAAAGCTGTTGCTAGCCAGCACCCTTCCTTGGAAGCACTTTCACAGGCGCAGGAACACTGGGGCTTAGCGCTTCTCTACCCACCAAACGTCACGGTCATTCTCTTTCCGTCTCGTAGACACGAGCTGAGAAATTGCAAACGTCGAGCAATTGCTCAGAGATGAAACGTGCCAGCACTGAAAGCTGTTGCTAGCCAGCACCCTTCCTTGGAAGCGCTTTCACAGGCGCAGTAACACTGGGGCTTTGCGCTTCTATACGCACCAAACGTCACGGTCCTTCTCTTTCCGTCTCCTAGACACGAGCTGAGAAGTTGCAAACGTCGAGCAATTGCTCAGAGATGAAAAGTGCCAGCACTGAAAGCTGTTGCTAGCCAGCACCCTTCCTTGGAAGCGCTTTTGTAGGCCTAAGAACACTGGGGCTCTGGGCTTCTCTAGCCACCTCATCTTCTGCTCATCCTCTCGCGCACTCTAAAGAGAGCTCAGGTGAGAAATTGCAAAAGTCCAGCAATTGCTCAGAGATGAAAAGTGCCAGCACTGAAAGCTGTTGCTAGCCAGCACCCTTCCTTGGAAGCGCTTTCACAGGCGCAGTTATAATGGGGTTTTGCGCTTCTCTACCCACCAAACGTCACGGTCCTTCTCTTTCCGTCTCGTAGACACGAGCTGAGAAATTGCAAACGTCGAGCAATTGCTCAGAGATGAAAAGTGCCAGCACTGAAAGCTGTTGCTAGCCAGCACCCTTCCTTGAAAGCGCTTTCACAGGCGCAGGAACACTGGGGCTTTGCGCTTCTCTACCCACCAAAAGTCACGGTCATTCTCTTTCCGTCTCGTAGACACGAGCTGAGAAATTGCAAACGTCGAGCAATTGCTCAGAGATGAAAAGTGCCAGCACTGAAAGCTGTTGCTAGCCAGCCCCCTTCCTTGGAAGCGCTTTTGTAGCCCTTAGAACACTGGGGCTCTGAGCTTCTCTAGCCACCTAATCTTCAGCTCATCCTCTCGCGCACTCTAAAGAGAGCTCAGGTGAGAAATTGCAAACGTCGAGCAATTGCTCAGAGATGAAAAGTGCCAGCACTGAAAGCTCTTGCTAGCCAGCACCCTTCCTTGGAAGCGCTTTTGTAGGCCTAAGAACACTGGGGCTCTGGGCTTCTCTAGCCACCTCATCTTCTGCTCGTCCTCTCGCGCAGTCTCAAGAGAGCTCAGGTGAGAAATTGCAAATGTCGAGAAATTGCTCAGAGATGAAAAGTGCCAGCACTGAAAGCTGTTGCTAGCCAGCACCCTTCCTTGGAAGCGCTTTTGTAGGCCTAAAAACACTGGGGCTTTGCGCTTCTCTAGCCACCAAACGTCACGGTCATTCTCTTTCCGTCTCATAGACACGAGCTGAGAAATTGCAAACGTCGAGCAATTGCTCAGAGATGAAAAGTGGCAGCACTGAAAGCTGTTGCTAGCCAGCACCCTTCCTTGGAAGCTCTTTCACAGGCGCAGTGACACTGGGGATTTGCGCTTCTCTAGCCACCTAATGTCACGGTCACTATCTCTCCGTCTCGTAGACACGAGCTGAGAAATTGCAAACGTCGAGCAATTGCTCAGAGATGAAAAGTGCCAGCACTGAAAGCTGTTGCTAGCCAGCACCCTTCCTTGGAAGCGCTTTTGTAGCCCTTAGAACAGTGGGGCTCTGGGCTTCTCTAGCCACCTAAGCTTCTGCTCATCCTCTCGCGCACTGTAAAGAGAGCTCAGGTGAGAAATTGCAAACGTCGAGCAATTGCTCAGAGATGAAAAGTGGCAGCACTGAAAGCTGTTGCTAGCCAGCCCCCTTCCTTGGAAGCGCTTTCACAGGAACAGCAACACAGGGGCTTTGCTCTTCTCTAGCCACCAAACATCACTGTCATTCTCTTTCCGTCTCGTAGACACGAGCTGAGAAATTGCAAACGTCGAGCAATTGCTCAGAGATGAAAAGTGCCAGCACTGAAAGCTCTTGCTAGCCAGCACCCTTCCTTGGAAGCGCTTTCACAGGCGCAGTAACACTGGGGCTTTGCGCTTCTGTACGCAACAAACGTCACGGTCATTCTCTTTCCGTCTCGTAGACACGAGCTGAGAAATTGCAAATGTCGAGCAATTGCTCAGAGATGAAAAGTGCCAGCACTGAAATCTGTTGCTAGCCAGCCCCCTTCCTTGGAAGCGCTTTTGTAGCCCTTAGAACACTGGGGCTCTGAGCTTCTCTAGCCACCTAATCTTCTGCTCATCCTCTCGCGCACTCTAAAGAGAGCTCAGGTGAGAAATTGCAAACGTCCAGCAATTGCTCAGAGATGAAAAGTGCCAGCACTGAAAGCTCTTGCTAGCCAGCACCCTTCCTTGGAAGCGCTTTCACAGGCGCAGTAACACTGGGGCTTTGCGCTTCTCTAGCCACGAAATGTCACGGCCATTCTCTTTCCGTCTCGTAGACACGAGCTGAGAAATTGCAAACGTCGAGCAATTGCTCAGAGATGAAAAGTGCCAGCACTGAAAGCTGTTGCTAGCCAGCACCCTTCCTTGGAAGCGCTTTTGTAGGCCTAAGAACACTGGGGCTCTGGGCTTCTCTACCACCTCATCTTCTGCTCATCCTCTCGCGCACTCTAAAGAGAGCTCAGGTGAGAAATTGCAAACGTCGAGCAATTGCTCAGAGATGAAAAGTGCCAGCACTGAAAGCTGTTGCTAGCCAGCACCCTTCCTTGGAAGCGCTTTCACAGGCGCAGTAACACTGGGGCTTTGCGCTTCTATACGCACCAAACGTCACGGTCCTTCTCTTTCCGTCTCCTAGACACGAGCTGAGAAGTTGCAAACGTCGAGCAATTGCTCAGAGATGAAAAGTGCCAGCACTGAAAGCTGTTGCTAGCCAGCACCCTTCCTTGGAAGCGCTTTTGTAGCCCTTAGAACACTGGGGCTCTGGGCTTCTCTAGCCACCTAAGCTTCTGCTCATCCTCTCGCGCACTCTAAAGAGAGCTCAGGTGAGAAATTGCAAACGTCGAGCAATTGCTCAGAGATGAAAAGTGCCAGCACTGAAAGCTGTTGCTAGCCAGCACCCTTCCTTGGAAGCGCTTTCACAGGCGCAGTAATAATGGGGTTTTGCGCTTCTCTACCCACCAAAATTCACGGACATTCTCTTTCCGTCTCGTAGACACGAGCTGAGAAATTGCAAACGTCGAGCAATTGCTCAGAGATGAAAAGTGCCAGCACTGAAAGCTGTTGCTAGCCAGCACCCTTCCTTGGAAGCGCTTTTGTAGCCCTTAGAACACTGGGGCTCTGAGCTTCTCTAGCCACCTAAGTTTCTGGTCATCCTCTCGCGCACTCTAAAGAGAGCTCAGGTGAGAAATTGCAAACGTCGAGCAATTGCTCAGAGATGAAAAGTGCCAGCACTGAAAACTGTTGCTAGCCAGCACCCTTCCTTGGAAGCGCTTTCACAGGCGCAGCAACACTGGGGCTTTGCGCTTCTCTACTCACCAAACGTCACGGTCTTTCTCTTTCCGTCTCGTAGACACGAGCTGAGAAATTGCAAACGTCGAGCAATTGCTCAGAGATGAAAAGTGCCAGCACTGGAAGCTCTTGCTAGCCAGCCCCCTTCCTTGGAAGCGCTTTTGTAGCCCTTAGAACACTGGGGCTCTGAGCTTCTCTAGCCACCTAATCTTCAGCTCATCCTCTCGCGCACTCTAAAGAGAGCTCAGGTGAGAAATTGCAAACGTCGAGCAATTGCTCAGAGATGAAAAGTGCCAGCACTGAAAGCTGTTGCTAGCCAGCACCCTTCCTTGGAAGCGCTTTTGTAGGCCTAAGAACACTGGGGCTCTGGGCTTCTCTAGCCACCTCATCTTCTGCTCGTCCTCTCGCGCAGTCTCAAGAGAGCTCAGGTGAGAAATTGCAAATGTCGAGAAATTGCTCAGAGATGAAAAGTGCCAGCACTGAAAGCTGTTGCTAGCCAGCACCCTTCCTTGGAAGCGCTTTTGTAGGCCTAAAAACACTGGGGCTTTGCGCTTCTCTAGCCACCAAACGTCACGGTCATTCTCTTTCCGTCTCGTAGACACGAGCTGAGAAATTGCAAACGTCGAGCAATTGCTCAGAGATGAAAAGTGGCAGCACTGAAAGCTGTTGCTAGCCAGCACCCTTCCTTGGAAGCTCTTTCACAGGCGCAGTGACACTGGGGCTTTGCGCTTCTCTAGCCACCTAATGTCACGGTCACTATCTCTCCGTCTCGTAGACACGAGCTGAGAAATTGCAAACGTCGAGCAATTGCTCAGAGATGAAAAGTGCCAGCACTGAAAGCTGTTGCTAGCCAGCACCCTTCCTTGGAAGCGCTTTTGTAGCCCTTAGAACACTGGGGCTCTGGGCTTCTCTAGCCACCTAAGCTTCTGCTCATCCTCTCGCGCACTGTAAAGAGAGCTCAGGTGAGAAATTGCAAACGTCGAGCAATTGCTCAGAGATGAAAAGTGGCAGCACTGAAAGCTGTTGCTAGCCAGCCCCCTTCCTTGGAAGCGCTTTCACAGGCACAGCAACACAGGGGCTTTGCTCTTCTCTAGCCACCAAACATCACTGTCATTCTCTTTCCGTCTCGTAGACACGAGCTGAGAAATTGCAAACGTCGAGCAATTGCTCAGAGATGAAAAGTGCCAGCACTGAAAGCTCTTGCTAGCCAGCACCCTTCCTTGGAAGCGCTTTCACAGGCGCAGTAACACTGGGGCTTTGCGCTTCTGTACGCACCAAACGTCACGGTCATTCTCTTTCCGTCTCGTAGACACGAGCTGAGAAATTGCAAACGTCGAGCAATTGCTCAGAGATGAAAAGTGCCAGCACTGAAAGCTGTTGCTAGCCAGCCCCCTTCCTTGGAAGCGCTTTTGTAGCCCTTAGAACACTGGGGCTCTGAGCTTCTCTAGCCACCTAATCTTCTGCTCATCCTCTCGCGCACTCTAAAGAGAGCTCAGGTGAGAAATTGCAAACGTCGAGCAATTGCTCAGAGATGAAAAGTGCCAGCACTGAAAGCTCTTGCTAGCCAGCACCCTTCCTTGGAAGCGCTTTCACAGGCGCAGTAACACTGGGGCTTTGCGCTTCTCTAGCCACCAAATGTCACGGCCATTCTCTTTCCGTCTCGTAGACACGAGCTGAGAAATTGCAAACGTCGAGCAATTGCTCAGAGATGAAAAGTGCCAGCACTGAAAGCTGTTGCTAGCCAGCCCCCTTCCTTGGAAGCGCTTTTGTAGGCCTAAGAACACTGGGGCTCTGGGCTTCTCTAGCCACCTAATCTTCTGCTCATCCTCTCGCGCAGTCTAAAGAGAGCTCAGGTGAGAAATTGCAAACGTCGAGCAATTGCTCAGAGATGAAAAGTGCCAGCACTGGAAGCTCTTGCTAGCCAGCCCCCTTCCTTGGAAGCGCTTTTGTAGGCCTAAGAACACTGGGGCTCTGGGCTTCTCTAGCCACCTAATCTTCTGCTCATCCTCTCGCGCACTCTAAAGAGAGCTCAGGTGAGAAATTGCAAACGTCGAGCAATTGCTCAGAGATGAAAAGTGCCAGCACTGAAAGCTCTTGCTAGCCAGCACCCTTCCTTGGAAGCGCTTTCACAGGCGCAGTAACACTGGGGCTTTGCGCTTCTATACGTACCAAACGTCACGGTCCTTCTCTTTCCGTCTCCTAGACACGAGCTGAGAAGTTGCAAACGTCGAGCAATTGCTCAGAGATGAAAAGTGCCAGCACTGAAAGCTCTTGCTAGCCAGCACCCTTCCTTGGAAGCGCTTTCACAGGCGCAGTAACACTGGGGCTTTGCGCTTCTGTACGCAACAAACGTCACGGTCATTCTCTTTCCGTCTCGTAGACACGAGCTGAGAAATTGCAAATGTCGAGCAATTGCTCAGAGATGAAAAGTGCCAGCACTGAAATCTGTTGCTAGCCAGCCCCCTTCCTTGGAAGCGCTTTTGTAGCCCTTAGAACACTGGGGCTCTGAGCTTCTCTAGCCACCTAATCTTCTGCTCATCCTCTCGCGCACTCTAAAGAGAGCTCAGGTGAGAAATTGCAAACGTCGAGCAATTGCTCAGAGATGAAAAGTGCCAGCACTGAAAGCTCTTGCTAGCCAGCACCCTTCCTTGGAAGCGCTTTCACAGGCGCAGTAACACTGGGGCTTTGCGCTTCTCTAGCCACGAAATGTCACGGCCATTCTCTTTCCGTCTCGTAGACACGAGCTGAGAAATTGCAAACGTCGAGCAATTGCTCAGAGATGAAAAGTGCCAGCACTGAAAGCTGTTGCTAGCCAGCACCCTTCCTTGGAAGCGCTTTTGTAGGCCTAAGAACACTGGGGCTCTGGGCTTCTCTACCACCTCATCTTCTGCTCATCCTCTCGCGCACTCTAAAGAGAGCTCAGGTGAGAAATTGCAAACGTCGAGCAATTGCTCAGAGATGAAAAGTGCCAGCACTGAAAGCTGTTGCTAGCCAGCACCCTTCCTTGGAAGCGCTTTCACAGGCGCAGTAACACTGGGGCTTTGCGCTTCTATACGCACCAAACGTCACGGTCCTTCTCTTTCCGTCTCCTAGACACGAGCTGAGAAGTTGCAAACGTCGAGCAATTGCTCAGAGATGAAAAGTGCCAGCACTGAAAGCTGTTGCTAGCCAGCACCCTTCCTTGGAAGCGCTTTTGTAGCCCTTAGAACACTGGGGCTCTGGGCTTCTCTAGCCACCTAAGCTTCTGCTCATCCTCTCGCGCACTCTAAAGAGAGCTCAGGTGAGAAATTGCAAACGTCGAGCAATTGCTCAGAGATGAAAAGTGCCAGCACTGAAAGCTGTTGCTAGCCAGCACCCTTCCTTGGAAGCGCTTTCACAGGCGCAGTAATAATGGGGTTTTGCGCTTCTCTACCCACCAAAATTCACGGACATTCTCTTTCCGTCTCGTAGACACGAGCTGAGAAATTGCAAACGTCGAGCAATTGCTCAGAGATGAAAAGTGCCAGCACTGAAAGCTGTTGCTAGCCAGCACCCTTCCTTGGAAGCGCTTTTGTAGCCCTTAGAACACTGGGGCTCTGAGCTTCTCTAGCCACCTAAGTTTCTGGTCATCCTCTCGCGCACTCTAAAGAGAGCTCAGGTGAGAAATTGCAAACGTCGAGCAATTGCTCAGAGATGAAAAGTGCCAGCACTGAAAACTGTTGCTAGCCAGCACCCTTCCTTGGAAGCGCTTTCACAGGCGCAGCAACACTGGGGCTTTGCGCTTCTCTACTCACCAAACGTCACGGTCTTTCTCTTTCCGTCTCGTAGACACGAGCTGAGAAATTGCAAACGTCGAGCAATTGCTCAGAGATGAAAAGTGCCAGCACTGGAAGCTCTTGCTAGCCAGCCCCCTTCCTTGGAAGCGCTTTTGTAGCCCTTAGAACACTGGGGCTCTGAGCTTCTCTAGCCACCTAATCTTCAGCTCATCCTCTCGCGCACTCTAAAGAGAGCTCAGGTGAGAAATTGCAAACGTCGAGCAATTGCTCAGAGATGAAAAGTGCCAGCACTGAAAGCTGTTGCTAGCCAGCACCCTTCCTTGGAAGCGCTTTTGTAGGCCTAAGAACACTGGGGCTCTGGGCTTCTCTAGCCACCTCATCTTCTGCTCGTCCTCTCGCGCAGTCTCAAGAGAGCTCAGGTGAGAAATTGCAAATGTCGAGAAATTGCTCAGAGATGAAAAGTGCCAGCACTGAAAGCTGTTGCTAGCCAGCACCCTTCCTTGGAAGCGCTTTTGTAGGCCTAAAAACACTGGGGCTTTGCGCTTCTCTAGCCACCAAACGTCACGGTCATTCTCTTTCCGTCTCGTAGACACGAGCTGAGAAATTGCAAACGTCGAGCAATTGCTCAGAGATGAAAAGTGGCAGCACTGAAAGCTGTTGCTAGCCAGCACCCTTCCTTGGAAGCTCTTTCACAGGCGCAGTGACACTGGGGCTTTGCGCTTCTCTAGCCACCTAATGTCACGGTCACTATCTCTCCGTCTCGTAGACACGAGCTGAGAAATTGCAAACGTCGAGCAATTGCTCAGAGATGAAAAGTGCCAGCACTGAAAGCTGTTGCTAGCCAGCACCCTTCCTTGGAAGCGCTTTTGTAGCCCTTAGAACACTGGGGCTCTGGGCTTCTCTAGCCACCTAAGCTTCTGCTCATCCTCTCGCGCACTGTAAAGAGAGCTCAGGTGAGAAATTGCAAACGTCGAGCAATTGCTCAGAGATGAAAAGTGGCAGCACTGAAAGCTGTTGCTAGCCAGCCCCCTTCCTTGGAAGCGCTTTCACAGGCACAGCAACACAGGGGCTTTGCTCTTCTCTAGCCACCAAACATCACTGTCATTCTCTTTCCGTCTCGTAGACACGAGCTGAGAAATTGCAAACGTCGAGCAATTGCTCAGAGATGAAAAGTGCCAGCACTGAAAGCTCTTGCTAGCCAGCACCCTTCCTTGGAAGCGCTTTCACAGGCGCAGTAACACTGGGGCTTTGCGCTTCTGTACGCACCAAACGTCACGGTCATTCTCTTTCCGTCTCGTAGACACGAGCTGAGAAATTGCAAACGTCGAGCAATTGCTCAGAGATGAAAAGTGCCAGCACTGAAAGCTGTTGCTAGCCAGCCCCCTTCCTTGGAAGCGCTTTTGTAGCCCTTAGAACACTGGGGCTCTGAGCTTCTCTAGCCACCTAATCTTCTGCTCATCCTCTCGCGCACTCTAAAGAGAGCTCAGGTGAGAAATTGCAAACGTCGAGCAATTGCTCAGAGATGAAAAGTGCCAGCACTGAAAGCTCTTGCTAGCCAGCACCCTTCCTTGGAAGCGCTTTCACAGGCGCAGTAACACTGGGGCTTTGCGCTTCTCTAGCCACCAAATGTCACGGCCATTCTCTTTCCGTCTCGTAGACACGAGCTGAGAAATTGCAAACGTCGAGCAATTGCTCAGAGATGAAAAGTGCCAGCACTGAAAGCTGTTGCTAGCCAGCACCCTTCCTTGGAAGCGCTTTTGTAGGCCTAAGAACACTGGGGCTCTGGGCTTCTCTAGCCACCTAATCTTCTGCTCATCCTCTCGCGCAGTCTAAAGAGAGCTCAGGTGAGAAATTGCAAACGTCGAGCAATTGCTCAGAGATGAAAAGTGCCAGCACTGGAAGCTCTTGCTAGCCAGCCCCCTTCCTTGGAAGCGCTTTTGTAGGCCTAAGAACACTGGGGCTCTGGGCTTCTCTAGCCACCTAATCTTCTGCTCATCCTCTCGCGCACTCTAAAGAGAGCTCAGGTGAGAAATTGCAAACGTCGAGCAATTGCTCAGAGATGAAAAGTGCCAGCACTGAAAGCTCTTGCTAGCCAGCACCCTTCCTTGGAAGCGCTTTCACAGGCGCAGTAACACTGGGGCTTTGCGCTTCTATACGTACCAAACGTCACGGTCCTTCTCTTTCCGTCTCCTAGACACGAGCTGAGAAGTTGCAAACGTCGAGCAATTGCTCAGAGATGAAAAGTGCCAGCACTGAAAGCTCTTGCTAGCCAGCACCCTTCCTTGGAAGCGCTTTTGTAGCCCTTAGAACACTGGGGCTCTGGGCTTCTCTAGCCACCTAAGCTCCTGCTCATCCTCTCGCGCACTCTAAAGAGAGCTCAGGTGAGAAATTGCAAACGTCGAGCAATTGCTCAGAGATGAAAAGTGCCAGCACTGAAAGCTGTTGCTAGCCAGCACCCTTCCTTGGAAGCGCTTTCACAGGCGCAGTAACACTGGGGTTTTGCGCTTCTCTACCCACCAAAATTCACGGACATTCTCTTTCCGTCTCGTAGACACGAGCTGAGAAATTGCAAACGTCGAGCAATTGCTCAGAGATGAAAAGTGCCAGCACTGAAAGCTGTTGCTAGCCAGCACCCTTCCTTGAAAGCGCTTTCACAGGCGCAGGAACACTGGGGCTTTGCGCTTCTCTACCCACCAAACGTCACTGTCATTCTCTTTCCGTCTCGTAGACACGAGCTGAGAAATTGCAAACGTCGAGCAATTGCTCAGAGATGAAAAGTGCCAGCACTGAAAGCTGTTGCTAGCCAGCACCCTTCCTTGGAAGCGCTTTTGTAGCCCTTAGAACACTGGGGCTCTGAGCTTCTCTAGCCACCTAAGTTTCTGGTCATCCTCTCGCGCACTCTAAAGAGAGCTCAGGTGAGAAATTGCAAACGTCGAGCAATTGCTCAGAGATGAAAAGTGCCAGCACTGAAAACTGTTGCTAGCCAGCACCCTTCCTTGGAAGCGCTTTCACAGGCGCAGCAACACTGGGGCTTTGCGCTTCTCTACCCACCAAACGTCACGGTCTTTCTCTTTCCGTCTCGTAGACACGAGCTGAGAAATTGCAAACATCGAGCAATTGCTCCGAGATGAAAAGTGCCAGCACTGAAAGCTGTTGCTAGCCAGCCCCCTTCCTTGGAAGCGCTTTTGTAGCCCTTAGAACACTGGGGCTCTGAGCTTCTCTAGCCACCTAATCTTCAGCTCATCCTCTCGCGCACTCTAAAGAGAGCTCAGGTGAGAAATTGCAAACGTCCAGCAATTGCTCAGAGATGAAAAGTGCCAGCACTGAAAGCTGTTGCTAGCCAGCACCCTTCCTTGGAAGCGCTTTTGTAGGCCTAAGAACACTGGGGCTCTGGGCTTCTCTAGCCACCTCATCTTCTGCTCGTCCTCTCGCGCAGTCTCAAGAGAGCTCAGGTGAGAAATTGCAAATGTCGAGAAATTGCTCAGAGATGAAAAGTGCCAGCACTGAAAGCTCTTGCTAGCCAGCACCCTTCCTTGGAAGCGCTTTTGTAGGCCTAAAAACACTGGGGCTTTGCGCTTCTCTAGCCACCAAACGTCACGGTCATTCTCTTTCCGTCTCGTAGACACGAGCTGAGAAATTGCAAACGTCGAGCAATTGCTCCGAGATGAAAAGTGCCAGCACTGAAAGCTGTTGCTAGCCAGCACCCTTCCTTGGAAGAGCTTTTGTAGCCCTTAGAACACTGGGGCTCTGGGCTTCTCTAGCCACCTAAGCTTCTGCTCATCCTCTCGCGCACTCTAAAGAGAGCTCAGGTGAGAAATTGCAAACGTCCAGCAATTGCTCAGAGATGAAAAGTGCCAGCACTGAAAGCTGTTGCTAGCCAGCCCCCTTCCTTGGAAGCGCTTTCACAGGCACAGCAACACAGGGGCTTTGCTCTTCTCTAGCCACCAAACATCACTGTCATTCTCTTTCCGTCTCGTAGACACGAGCTGAGAAATTGCAAACGTCGAGCAATTGCTCAGAGATGAAAAGTGCCAGCACTGAAAGCTGTTGCTAGCCAGCACCCTTCCTTGGAAGCGCTTTCACAGGCGCAGTAACACTGGAGCTTTGCGCTTCTATACGCACCAAATTCCACGGTTATTCTCTTTCCATCTCGTAGACACGAGCTGAGAAATTGCAAACGTCGAGCAATTGCTCAGAGATGAAAAGTGCCAGCACTGAAAGCTGTTGCTAGCCAGCCCCCTTCCTTGGAAGCGCTTTTGTAGGCCTAAGAACACTGGGGCTCTGGGCTTCTCTAGCCACCTCATCTTCTGCTCATCCTCTCGCGCACTCTAAAGAGAGCTCAGGTGAGAAATTGCAAACGTCGAGCAATTGCTCAGAGATGAAAAGTGCCAGCACTGGAAGCTCTTGCTAGCCAGCACCCTTCCTTGGAAGCGCTTTTGTAGGCCTAAGAACACTGGGGCTCTGGGCTTCTCTAGCCACCTAATCTTCAGCTCACCCTCTCGCGCACTCTAAAGAGAGCTCAGGTGAGAAATTGCAAACGTCGAGCAATTGCTCAGAGAGGAAAAGTGGCAGCACTGAAAGCTGTTGCTAGCCAGCCCCCTTCCTTGGAAGCGCTTTCACAGGCGCAGCAACACTGGGGCTTTGCGCTTCTCTAGCCACCAAACGTCACGGTCCTTCTCTTTCCGTCTCCTAGACACGAGCTGAGAAGTTGCAAACGTCGAGCAATTGCTCAGAGATGAAAAGTGCCAGCACTGAAAGCTGTTGCTAGCCAGCACCCTTCCTTGGAAGCGCTTTTGTAGGCCTAAGAACACTGGGGCTCTGGGCTTCTCTAGCCACCTAATCTTCTGCTCATCCTCTCGCGCACTCTAAAGAGAGCTCAGGTGAGAAATTGCAAACGTCGAGCAATTGCTCAGAGATGAAAAGTGCCAGCACTGAATGCTCTTGCTAGCCAGCACCCTTCCTTGGAAGCGCTTTCACAGGCGCAGTAATAATGGGGTTTTGCGCTTCTCTACCCACCAAAATTCACTGTCATTCTCTTTCCGTCTCGTAGACACGAGCTGAGAAATTGCAAACGTCGAGCAATTGCTCAGAGATGAAAAGTGCCAGCACTGAAAGCTGTTGCTAGCTAGCACCCTTCCTTGGAAGCGCTTTCACAGGCGCAGTAACACTGGGGCTTAGCGCTTCTCTAGCCACCAAACGTCACGGTCATTCTCTTTCCGTCTCGTAGACACGAGCTGAGAAATTGCAAACGTCGAGCAATTGCTCAGAGATGAAAAGTGCCAGCACTGAAAGCTGTTGCTAGCCAGCACCCTTCCTTGGAAGCGCTTTCACAGGCACAGCAACACTGGGGCTTTGCGCTTCTCTAGCCACCAAACGCCACGGTCATTCTCTTTCCCTCTCGTAGACACGAGCTGAGAAATTGCAAACGTCCAGCAATTGCTCAGAGAGGAAAAGTGCCAGCACTGAAAGCTGTTGCTAGCCAGCACCCTTCCTTGGAAGCGCTTTTGTAGGCCTAAGAACACTGGGGCTCTGGGCTTCTCTAGCCACCAAACGTCACGGTCATTCTCTTTCCGTCTCGTAGACACGAGCTGAGAAATTGCAAACGTCGAGCAATTGCTCCGAGATGAAAAGTGCCAGCACTGAAAGCTGTTGCTAGCCAGCACCCTTCCTTGCAAGCGCTTTTGTAGCCCTTAGAACACTGGGGCTCTGGGCTTCTCTAGCCACCTAAGCTTCTGCTCATCCTCTCGCGCACTCTAAAGAGAGCTCAGGTGAGAAATTGCAAACGTCGAGCAATTGCTCAGAGATGAAAAGTGCCAGCACTGAAAGCTGTTGCTAGCCAGCCCCCTTCCTTGGAAGCGCTTTCACAGGCACAGCAACACAGGGGCTTTGCTCTTCTCTAGCCACCAAACATCACTGTCATTCTCTTTCCGTCTCGTAGACACGAGCTGAGAAATTGCAAATGTCGAGCAATTGCTCAGAGATGAAAAGTGCCAGCACTGAAAGCTCTTGCTAGCCAGCACCCTTCCTTGGAAGCGCTTTCACAGGCGCAGTAACACTGGGGCTTTGCGCTTCTGTACGCACCAAACGTCACGGTCATTCTCTTTCCGTCTCGTAGACACGAGCTGAGAAATTGCAAACGTCGAGCAATTGCTCAGAGATGAAAAGTGCCAGCACTGAAAGCTGTTGCTAGCCAGCCCCCTTCCTTGGAAGCGCTTTTGTAGCCCTTAGAACACTGGGGCTCTGAGCTTCTCTAGCCACCTAATCTTCTGCTCATCCTCTCGCGCACTCTAAAGAGAGCTCAGGTGAGAAATTGCAAACGTCGAGCAATTGCTCAGAGATGAAAAGTGCCAGCACTGAAAGCTGTTGCTAGCCAGCACCCTTCCTTGGAAGCGCTTTCACAGGCGCAGTAACACTGGGGCTTTGCGCTTCTCTAGCCACCAAATGTCACGGCCATTCTCTTTCCGTCTCGTAGACACGAACTGAGAAATTGCAAACGTCGAGCAATTGCTCAGAGATGAAAAGTGCCAGCACTGAAAGCTGTTGCTAGCCAGCACCCTTCCTTGGAAGCGCTTTTGTAGGCCTAAGAACACTGGGGCTCTGGGCTTCTCTAGCCACCTAATCTTCTGCTCATCCTCTCGCGCAGTCTAAAGAGAGCTCAGGTGAGAAATTGCAAACGTCGAGCAATTGCTCAGAGATGAAAAGTGCCAGCACTGAAAGCTGTTGCTAGCCAGCACCCTTCCTTGGAAGCGCTTTCACAGGCGCAGTAACACTGGGGCTTTGTGCTTCTATACGCACCAAACGTCACGTTCATTCTCTCTCCGTCTCGTAGACACGAGCTGAGAAATTGCAAACGTCGAGCAATTGCTCAGAGATGAAAAGTGCCAGCACTGAAAGCTGTTGCTAGTCAGCACCCTTCCTTGGAAGCGCTTTTGTAGACCTAAGAACACTGGGGCTCTGGGCTTCTCTAGCCACCTAATCTTCTGCTCATCCACTCGCGCACTCTAAAGAGAGCTCAGGTGAGAAATTGCAAACGTCGAGCAATTGCTCAGAGATGAAAAGTGCCAGCACTGAAAGCTGTTGCTAGCCAGCACCCTTCCTTGGAAGCGCTTTCACAGGCGCAGTAACACTGGGGCTTTGCGCTTCTATACGCACCAAATTCCACGGTTATTCTCTTTCCATCTCGTAGACACGAGCTGAGAAATTGCAAACGTCGAGCAATTGCTCAGAGATGAAAAGTGCCAGCACTGGAAGCTGTTGCTAGCCAGCACCCTTCCTTGGAAGCGCTTTTGTAGGCCTAAGAACACTGGGGCTCTGGGCTTCTCTAGCCACCTCATCTTCTGCTCATCCTCTCGCGCACTCTAAAGAGAGCTCAGGGGAGAAATTGCAAACGTCGAGCAATTGCTCAGAGATGAAAAGTGCCAGCACTGAAAGCTGTTGCTAGCCAGCACCCTTCCTTGGAAGCGCTTTTGTAGGCCTAAAAACACTGGGGCTTTGCGCTTCTCTAGCCACCAAACGTCACGGTCATTCTCTTTCCGTCTCGTAGACACGAGCTGAGAAATTGCAAACGTCGAGCAATTGCTCCGAGATGAAAAGTGCCAGCACTGAAAGCTGTTGCTAGCCAGCACCCTTCCTTGGAAGCGCTTTTGTAGCCCTTAGAACACTGGGGCTCTGGGCTTCTCTAGCCACCTCATCTTCTGCTCATCCTCTCGCGCACTCTAAAGAGAGCTCAGGTGAGAAATTGCAAACGTCCAGCAATTGCTCAGAGATGAAAAGTGCCAGCACTGAAAGCTGTTGCTAGCCAGCCCCCTTCCTTGGAAGCGCTTTCACAGGCACAGCAACACAGGGGCTTTGCTCTTCTCTAGCCACCAAACATCACTGTCATTCTCTTTCCGTCTCGTAGACACGAGCTGAGAAATTGCAAACGTCGAGCAATTGCTCAGAGATGAAAAGTGCCAGCACTGAAAGCTCTTGCTAGCCAGCACCCTTCCTTGGAAGCGCTTTCACAGGCGCAGTAACACTGGGGCTTTGCGCTTCTGTACGCACCAAACGTCACGGTCATTCTCTTTCCGTCTCGTAGACACGAGCTGAGAAATTGCAAACGTCGAGCAATTGCTCAGAGATGAAAAGTGCCAGCACTGAAAGCTGTTGCTAGCCAGCCCCCTTCCTTGGAAGCGCTTTTGTAGCCCTTAGAACACTGGGGCTCTGAGCTTCTCTAGCCACCTAATCTTCTGCTCATCCTCTCGCGCACTCTAAAGAGAGCTCAGGTGAGAAATTGCAAACGTCGAGCAATTGCTCAGAGATGAAAAGTGCCAGCACTGAAAGCTCTTGCTAGCCAGCACCCTTCCTTGGAAGCGCTTTCACAGGCGCAGTAACACTGGGGCTTTGCGCTTCTCTAGCCACCAAATGTCACGGCCATTCTCTTTCCGTCTCGTAGACACGAACTGAGAAATTGCAAACGTCGAGCAATTGCTCAGAGATGAAAAGTGCCAGCACTGAAAGCTGTTGCTAGCCAGCACCCTTCCTTGGAAGCGCTTTTGTAGACCTAAGAACACTGGGGCTCTGGGCTTCTCTAGCCACCTAATCTTCTGCTCATCCACTCGCGCACTCTAAAGAGAGCTCAGGTGAGAAATTGCAAACGTCGAGCAATTGCTCAGAGATGAAAAGTGCCAGCACTGAAAGCTGTTGCTAGCCAGCACCCTTCCTTGGAAGCGCTTTCACAGGCGCAGTAACACTGGAGCTTTGCGCTTCTATACGCACCAAATTCCACGGTTATTCTCTTTCCATCTCGTAGACACGAGCTGAGAAATTGCAAACGTCGAGCAATTGCTCAGAGATGAAAAGTGCCAGCACTGAAAGCTGTTGCTAGCCAGCCCCCTTCCTTGGAAGCGCTTTTGTAGGCCTAAGAACACTGGGGCTCTGGGCTTCTCTAGCCACCTCATCTTCTGCTCATCCTCTCGCGCACTCTAAAGAGAGCTCAGGTGAGAAATTGCAAACGTCGAGCAATTGCTCAGAGATGAAAAGTGCCAGCACTGGAAGCTCTTGCTAGCCAGCACCCTTCCTTGGAAGCGCTTTTGTAGGCCTAAGAACACTGGGGCTCTGGGCTTCTCTAGCCACCTAATCTTCAGCTCACCCTCTCGCGCACTCTAAAGAGAGCTCAGGTGAGAAATTGCAAACGTCGAGCAATTGCTCAGAGAGGAAAAGTGGCAGCACTGAAAGCTGTTGCTAGCCAGCCCCCTTCCTTGGAAGCGCTTTCACAGGCGCAGCAACACTGGGGCTTTGCGCTTCTCTAGCCACCAAACGTCACGGTCCTTCTCTTTCCATCTCCTAGACACGAGCTGAGAAGTTGCAAACGTCGAGCAATTGCTCAGAGATGAAAAGTGCCAGCACTGAAAGCTGTTGCTAGCCAGCACCCTTCCTTGGAAGCGCTTTTGTAGGCCTAAGAACACTGGGGCTCTGGGCTTCTCTAGCCACCTAATCTTCTGCTCATCCTCTCGCGCACTCTAAAGAGAGCTCAGGGGAGAAATTGCAAACGTCGAGCAATTGCTCAGAGATGAAAAGTGCCAGCACTGAATGCTCTTGCTAGCCAGCACCCTTCCTTGGAAGCGCTTTCACAGGCGCAGTAATAATGGGGTTTTGCGCTTCTCTACCCACCAAAATTCACTGTCATTCTCTTTCCGTCTCGTAGACACGAGCTGAGAAATTGCAAACGTCGAGCAATTGCTCAGAGATGAAAAGTGCCAGCACTGAAAGCTGTTGCTAGCTAGCACCCTTCCTTGGAAGCGCTTTCACAGGCGCAGTAACACTGGGGCTTAGCGCTTCTCTAGCCACCAAACGTCACGGTCATTCTCTTTCCGTCTCGTAGACACGAGCTGAGAAATTGCAAACGTCGAGCAATTGCTCAGAGATGAAAAGTGCCAGCACTGAAAGCTCTTGCTAGCCAGCACCCTTCCTTGGAAGCGCTTTCACAGGCACAGCAACACTGGGGCTTTGCGCTTCTCTAGCCACCAAACGCCACGGTCATTCTCTTTCCCTCTCGTAGACACGAGCTGAGAAATTGCAAACGTCCAGCAATTGCTCAGAGAGGAAAAGTGCCAGCACTGAAAGCTGTTGCTAGCCAGCACCCTTCCTTGGAAGCGCTTTTGTAGGCCTAAGAACACTGGGGCTCTGGGCTTCTCTAGCCACCAAACGTCACGGTCATTCTCTTTCCGTCTCGTAGACACGAGCTGAGAAATTGCAAACGTCGAGCAATTGCTCCGAGATGAAAAGTGCCAGCACTGAAAGCTGTTGCTAGCCAGCACCCTTCCTTGCAAGCGCTTTTGTAGCCCTTAGAACACTGGGGCTCTGGGCTTCTCTAGCCACCTAAGCTTCTGCTCATCCTCTCGCGCACTCTAAAGAGAGCTCAGGTGAGAAATTGCAAACGTCGAGCAATTGCTCAGAGATGAAAAGTGCCAGCACTGAAAGCTGTTGCTAGCCAGCCCCCTTCCTTGGAAGCGCTTTCACAGGCACAGCAACACAGGGGCTTTGCTCTTCTCTAGCCACCAAACATCACTGTCATTCTCTTTCCGTCTCGTAGACACGAGCTGAGAAATTGCAAATGTCGAGCAATTGCTCAGAGATGAAAAGTGCCAGCACTGAAAGCTCTTGCTAGCCAGCACCCTTCCTTGGAAGCGCTTTCACAGGCGCAGTAACACTGGGGCTTTGCGCTTCTGTACGCACCAAACGTCACGGTCATTCTCTTTCCGTCTCGTAGACACGAGCTGAGAAATTGCAAACGTCGAGCAATTGCTCAGAGATGAAAAGTGCCAGCACTGAAAGCTGTTGCTAGCCAGCCCCCTTCCTTGGAAGCGCTTTTGTAGCCCTTAGAACACTGGGGCTCTGAGCTTCTCTAGCCACCTAATCTTCTGCTCATCCTCTCGCGCACTCTAAAGAGAGCTCAGGTGAGAAATTGCAAACGTCGAGCAATTGCTCAGAGATGAAAAGTGCCAGCACTGAAAGCTCTTGCTAGCCAGCACCCTTCCTTGGAAGCGCTTTCACAGGCGCAGTAACACTGGGGCTTTGCGCTTCTCTAGCCACCAAATGTCACGGCCATTCTCTTTCCGTCTCGTAGACACGAACTGAGAAATTGCAAACGTCGAGCAATTGCTCAGAGATGAAAAGTGCCAGCACTGAAAGCTGTTGCTAGCCAGCACCCTTCCTTGGAAGCGCTTTTGTAGGCCTAAGAACACTGGGGCTCTGGGCTTCTCTAGCCACCTAATCTTCTGCTCATCCTCTCGCGCAGTCTAAAGAGAGCTCAGGTGAGAAATTGCAAACGTCGAGCAATTGCTCAGAGATGAAAAGTGCCAGCACTGAAAGCTGTTGCTAGCCAGCACCCTTCCTTGGAAGCGCTTTCACAGGCGCAGTAACACTGGGGCTTTGTGCTTCTATACGCACCAAACGTCACGTTCATTCTCTCTCCGTCTCGTAGACACGAGCTGAGAAATTGCAAACGTCGAGCAATTGCTCAGAGATGAAAAGTGCCAGCACTGAAAGCTGTTGCTAGCCAGCACCCTTCCTTGGAAGCGCTTTCACAGGCGCAGTAACACTGGAGCTTTGCGCTTCTATACGCACCAAATTCCACGGTTATTCTCTTTCCATCTCGTAGACACGAGCTGAGAAATTGCAAACGTCGAGCAATTGCTCAGAGATGAAAAGTGCCAGCACTGGAAGCTGTTGCTAGCCAGCACCCTTCCTTGGAAGCGCTTTTGTAGGCCTAAGAACACTGGGGCTCTGGGCTTCTCTAGCCACCTAATCTTCTGCTCATCCTCTCGCGCACTCTAAAGAGAGCTCAGGGGAGAAATTGCAAACGTCGAGCAATTGCTCAGAGATGAAAAGTGCCAGCACTGAAAGCTGTTGCTAGCCAGCACCCTTCCTTGGAAGCGCTTTCACAGGCGCAGTAATAATGGGGTTTTGCGCTTCTCTACCCACCAAAATTCACTGTCATTCTCTTTCCGTCTCGTAGACACGAGCTGAGAAATTGCAAACGTCGAGCAATTGCTCAGAGATGAAAAGTGCCAGCACTGAAAGCTGTTGCTAGCTAGCACCCTTCCTTGTAAGCGCTTTCACAGGCGCAGTAACACTGGGGCTTAGCGCTTCTCTAGCCACCAAACGTCACAGTCATTCTCTTTCCGTCTCGTAGACACGAGCTGAGAAATTGCAAACGTCGAGCAATTGCTCAGAGATGAAAAGTGCCAGCACTGAAAGCTGTTGCTAGCCAGCACCCTTCCTTGGAAGCGCTTTCACAAGCACAGCAACACTGGGGCTTTGCGCTTCTCTAGCCACCAAACGCCACGGTCATTCTCTTTCCGTCTCGTAGACACGAGCTGAGAAATTGCAAACGTCCAGCAATTGCTCAGAGATTAAAAGTGCCAGCACAGGAAGCTGTTGCTAGCCAGCACCCTTCCTTGGAAGCGCTTTTGTAGGCCTAAGAACACTGGGGCTCTGGGCTTCTCTAGCCACCTAAGCTTCTGCTCATCCTCTCGCGCACTCTAAAGAGAGCTCAGGTGAGAAATTGCAAACGTCAAGCAATTGCTCAGAGATGAAAAGTGCCAGCACTGAAAGCTCTTGCTAGCCAGCACCCTTCCTTGGAAGCGCTTTCACAGGCGCAGCAAAACTGGGGCTTTGCGATTCTCTGCTCACCAAACGTCACGGTCCTTCTCTTTCCGTCTCGTAGACACGAGCTGAGAAATTGCAAACGTCGAGCAATTGCTCAGAGATGAAAAGTGCCAGCACTGAAAGCTGTTGCTAGCCAGCCCCGTTCCTTGGAAGCGCTTTCACAGGCGCAGTAACACTGGGGCTTTGCGCTTCTCTACCCACCAAACGTCACGGTCATTCTCTTTCCGTCTCGTAGACAGGAGCTGAGAAATTGCAAACGTCGAGCAATTGCTCCGAGATGAAAAGTGCCAGCACTGAAAGCTGTTGCTAGCCAGCCCACTTCCTTGGAAGCGCTTTTGTAGACCTAAGAACACTGGGGCTCTGAGCTTCTCTAGCCACCTAATCTTCAGCTCATCCTCTCGCGCACTCTAAAGAGAGCTCAGGTGAGAAATTGCAAACGTCGAGCAATTGCTCAGAGATGAAAAGTGCCAGCACTGAAAGCTGTTGCTAGCCAGCCCACTTCCTTGGAAGCGCTTTTGTAGGCCTAAGAACACTGGGGCTCTGGGCTTCTCTAGCCACCTAATCTTCTGCTCATCCTCTCGCGCACTCTAAAGAGAGCTCAGGTGAGAAATTGCAAACGTCGAGCAATTGCTCAGAGATGAAAAGTGCCAGCACTGAAAGCTGTTGCTAGCCAGCACCCTTCCTTGGAAGCGCTTTCACAGGCGCAGTAACACTGGGGCTTTGCGCTTCTATACGCACCAAACGTCACGGTCCTTCTCTTTCCGTCTCCTAGACACGAGCTGAGGAGTTGCAAACGTCGAGCAATTGCTCAGAGATGAAAAGTGCCAGCACTGGAAGCTGTTGCTAGCCAGCACCCTTCCTTGCAAGCGCTTTTGTAGGCCTAAGAACACTGGGGCTCTGGGCTTCTCTAGACACCTCATCTTCTGCTCATCCTCTCGCGCACTCTAAAGAGAGCTCAGGTGAGAAATTGCAAACGTCGAGCAATTGCTCAGAGATGAAAATTGCCAGCACTGAAAGCTCTTGCTAGCCAGCACCCTTCCTTGGAAGCGCTTTCACAGGCGCAGTAACACTGGGGCTTTGCGCTTCTCTACGCACCAAACGTCACTGTCATTCTCTTTCCGTCTCGTAGACACGAGCTGAGAAATTGCAAACGTCGAGCAATTGCTCAGAGATGAAAAGTGCCAGCACTGAAAGCTGTTGCTAGCCAGCACCCTTCCTTGGAAGCGCTTTCACAGGCGCAGTAACACTGGGGCTTTGCGCTTCTCTAGCCACCAAATGTCACGGCCATTCTCTTTCCGTCTCGTAGACACGAGCTGAGAAATTGCAAACGTCGAGCAATTGCTCAGAGATGAAAAGTGCCAGCACTGAAAGCTGTTGCTAGCCAGCCCCCTTCCTTGGAAGCGCTTTTGTAGGCCTAAGAACACTGGGGCTCTGGGCTTCTCTAGCCACCTAATCTTCTGCTCATCCTCTCGCGCACTCTAAAGAGAGCTCAGGTGAGAAATTGCAAACGTCGAGCAATTGCTCAGAGATGAAAAGTGCCAGCACTGGAAGCTCTTGCTAGCCAGCACCCTTCCTTGGAAGCGCTTTTGTAGGCCTAAGAACACTGGGGCTCTGGGCTTCTCTAGCCACCTAATCTTCTGCTCATCCTCTCGCGCACTCTAAAGAGAGCTCAGGTGAGAAATTGCAAACGTCGAGCAATTGCTCAGAGATGAAAAGTGCCAGCACTGAAAGCTCTTGCTAGCCAGCACCCTTCCTTGGAAGCGCTTTCACAGGCGCAGTAACACTGGGGCTTTGCGCTTCTATACGCACCAAACGTCACGGTCCTTCTCTTTCCGTCTCCTAGACACGAGCTGAGAAGTTGCAAACGTCGAGCAATTGCTCAGAGATGAAAAGTGCCAGCACAGGAAGCTGTTGCTAGCCAGCACCCTTCCTTGGAAGCGCTTTTGTAGGCCTAAGAAGACTGGGGCTCTGGGCTTCTCTAGCCACCTAAGCTTCTGCTCATCCTCTCGCGCACTCTAAAGAGAGCTCAGGTGAGAAATTGCAAACGTCAAGCAATTGCTCAGAGATGAAAAGTGCCAACACTGAAAGCTGTTGCTAGCCAGCACCCTTCCTTGGAAGCGCTTTCACAGGCGCAGTAATAATGGGGTTTTGCGCTTCTCTACCCACCAAAATTCACAGACATTCTCTTTCCGTCTCGTAGACACGAGCTGAGAAATTGCAAACGTCGAGCAATTGCTCAGAGATGAAAAGTGCCAGCACTGAAAGCTGTTGCTAGCCAGCACCCTTCCTTGAAAGCGCTTTCACAGGCGCAGGAACACTGGGGCTTTGCGCTTCTCTAGCCACCAAACGTCACTGTCATTCTCTTTCCGTCTCCTAGACACGAGCTGAGAAATTGCAAACGTCGAGCAATTGCTCAGAGATGAAAAGTGCCAGCACTGAAAGCTGTTGCTAGCCAGCACCCTTCCTTGGAAGTGCTTTTGTAGCCCTTAGAACACTGGGGCTCTGAGCTTCTCTAGCCACCTAAGTTTCTGGTCATCCTCTCGCGCACTCTAAAGAGAGCTCAGGTGAGAAATTGCAAACGTCGAGCAATTGCTCAGAGATGAAAAGTGCCAGCACTGAAAACTGTTGCTAGCCAGCACCCTTCCTTGGAAGCGCTTTCACAGGCGCAGCAACACTGGGGCTTTGCGCTTCTCTACTCACCAAACGTCACGGTCTTTCTCTTTCCGTCTCGTAGACACGAGCTGAGAAATTGCAAACGTCGAGCAATTGCTCAGAGATGAAAAGTGCCAGCACTGGAAGCTGTTGCTAGCCAGCACCCTTCCTTGGAAGCGCTTTTGTAGCCCTTAGAACACTGGGGCTCTGAGCTTCTCTAGCCACCTAATCTTCAGCTCATCCTCTCGCGCACTCTAAAGAGAGCTCAGGTGAGAAATTGCAAACGTCCAGCAATTGCTCAGAGATGAAAAGTGCCAGCACTGAAAGCTCTTGCTAGCCAGCACCCTTCCTTGGAAGCGCTTTTGTAGGCCTAAGAACACTGGGGCTCTGGGCTTCTCTAGCCACCTCATCTTCTGCTCGTCCTCTCGCGCAGTCTCAAGAGAGCTCAGGTGAGAAATTGCAAATGTCGAGAAATTGCTCAGAGATGAAAAGTGCCAGCACTGAAAGCTCTTGCTAGCCAGCACCCTTCCTTGGAAGCGCTTTTGTAGGCCTAAAAACACTGGGGCTTTGCGCTTCTCTAGCCACCAAACGTCACGGTCATTCTCTTTCCGTCTCGTAGACACGAGCTGAGAAATTGCAAACGTCGAGCAATTGCTCTGAGATGAAAAGTGCCAGCACTGAAAGCTGTTGCTAGCCAGCACCCTTCCTTGGAAGCTCTTTCACAGGCGCAGTGACACTGGGGCTTTGCGCTTCTCTAGCCACCTAATGTCACGGTCACTATCTCTCCGTCTCGTAGACACGAGCTGAGAAATTGCAAACGTCGAGCAATTGCTCCGAGATGAAAAGTGCCAGCACTGAAAGCTGTTGCTAGCCAGCACCCTTCCTTGGAAGCGCTTTTGTAGGCCTAAGAACACTGGGGCTCTGGGCTTCTCTAGCCACCTAAGCTTCTGCTCATCCTCTCGCGCACTCTAAAGAGAGCTCAGGTGAGAAATTGCAAACGTCGAGCAATTGCTCAGAGATGAAAAGTGCCAGCACTGAAAGCTGTTGCTAGCCAGCCCCCTTCCTTGGAAGCTCTTTCACAGGCACAGCAACACAGGGGCTTTGCTCTTCTCTAGCCACCAAACATCACTGTCATTCTCTTTCCGTCTCGTAGACACGAGCTGAGAAATTGCAAATGTCGAGCAATTGCTCAGAGATGAAAAGTGCCAGCACTGAAAGCTCTTGCTAGCCAGCACCCTTCCTTGGAAGCGCTTTCACAGGCGCAGTAACACTGGGGCTTTGCGCTTCTATACGCACCAAACGTCACGGTCCTTCTCTTTCCGTCTCCTAGACACGAGCTGAGAAGTTGCAAACGTCGAGCAATTGCTCAGAGATGAAAAGTGCCAGCACAGGAAGCTGTTGCTAGCCAGCACCCTTCCTTGGAAGCGCTTTTGTAGGCCTAAGAACACTGGGGCTCTGGGCTTCTCTAGCCACCTCATCTTCTGCTCATCCTCTCGCGCACTCTAAAGAGAGCTCAGGTGAGAAATTGCAAACGTCGAGCAATTGCTCAGAGATGAAAAGTGCCAGCACTGAAAGCTGTTGCTAGCCAGCACCCTTCCTTGGAAGCGCTTTCACAGGCGCAGTAATAATGGGGTTTTGCGCTTCTCTACCCACCAAAATTCACGGACATTCTCTTTCCGTCTCGTAGACACGAGCTGAGAAATTGCAAACGTCGAGCAATTGCTCAGAGATGAAAAGTGCCAGCACTGAAAGCTGTTGCTAGCCAGCACCCTTCCTTGAAAGCGCTTTCACAGGCGCAGGAACACTGGGGCTTTGCGCTTCTCTACCCACCAAACGTCACTGTCATTCTCTTTCCGTCTCCTAGACACGAGCTGAGAAATTGCAAACGTCGAGCAATTGCTCAGAGATGAAAAGTGCCAGCACTGAAAGCTGTTGCTAGCCAGCACCCTTCCTTGGAAGCGCTTTTGTAGCCCTTAGAACACTGGGGCTCTGGGCTTCTCTAGCCACCTAAGTTTCTGGTCATCCTCTCGCGCACTCTAAAGAGAGCTCAGGTGAGAAATTGCAAACGTCGAGCAATTGCTCAGAGATGAAAAGTGCCAGCACTGAAAGCTGTTGCTAGCCAGCACCCTTCCTTGGAAGCGCTTTCACAGGCGCAGCAACACTGGGGCTTTGCGCTTCTCTACTCACCAAACGTCACGGTCTTTCTCTTTCCGTCTCGTAGACACGAGCTGAGAAATTGCAAACGTCGAGCAATTGCTCAGAGATGAAAAGTGCCAGCACTGAAAGCTCTTGCTAGCCAGCCCCCTTCCTTGGAAGCGCTTTTGTAGCCCTTAGAACACTGGGGCTCTGAGCTTCTCTAGCCACCTAATCTTCAGCTCATCCTCTCGCGCACTCTAAAGAGAGCTCAGGTGAGAAATTGCAAACGTCGAGCAATTGCTCAGAGATGAAAAGTGCCAGCACTGAAAGCTGTTGCTAGCCAGCACCCTTCCTTGGAAGCGCTTTTGTAGGCCTAAGAACACTGGGGCTCTTGGCTTCTCTAGCCACCTCATCTTCTGCTCGTCCTCTCGCGCAGTCTCAAGAGAGCTCAGGTGAGAAATTGCAAATGTCGAGAAATTGCTCAGAGATGAAAAGTGCCAGCACTGAAAGCTCTTGCTAGCCAGCACCCTTCCTTGGAAGCGCTTTTGTAGGCCTAAAAACACTGGGGCTTTGCGCTTCTCTAGCCACCAAACGTCACGGTCATTCTCTTTCCGTCTCGTAGACACGAGCTGAGAAATTGCAAACGTCGAGCAATTGCTCAGAGATGAAAAGTGGCAGCACTGAAAGCTGTTGCTAGCCAGCACCCTTCCTTGGAAGCTCTTTCACAGGCGCAGTGACACTGGGGCTTTGCGCTTCTCTAGCCACCTAATGTCACAGTCACTATCTCTCCGTCTCGTAGACACGAGCTGAGAAATTGCAAACGTCGAGCAATTGCTCAGAGATGAAAAGTGCCAGCACTGAAAGCTGTTGCTAGCCAGCACCCTTCCTTGGAAGCGCTTTTGTAGGCCTAAGAACACTGGGGCTCTGGGCTTCTCTAGCCACCTAATCTTCTGCTCATCCTCTCACGCACTCTAAAGAGAGCTCAGGTGAGAAATTGCAAACGTCGAGCAATTGCTCAGAGATGAAAAGTGCCAGCACTGAAAGCTGTTGCTAGCCAGCACCCTTCCTTCGAAGCGCTTTCACAGGCACAGCAACACAGGGGCTTTGCTCTTCTCTAGCCACCAAACATCACTGTCATTCTCTTTCCGTCTCGTAGACACGAGCTGAGAAATTGCAAACGTCGAGCAATTGCTCAGAGATGAAAAGTGCCAGCACTGAAAGCTGTTGCTAGCCAGCACCCTTCCTTGGAAGCGCTTTCACAGGCGCAGTAATAATGGGGTTTTGCGCTTCTCTACCCACCAAAATTCACGGACGTTCTCTTTCCGTCTCGTAGACACGAGCTGAGAAATTGCAAACGTCGAGCAATTGCTCAGAGATGAAAAGTGCCAGCACTGAAAGCTGTTGCTAGCCAGCACCCTTCCTTGAAAGCGCTTTCACAGGCGCAGGAACACTGGGGCTTTGCGCTTCTCTACCCACCAAACGTCACTGTCATTCTCTTTCCGTCTCCTAGACACGAGCTGAGAAATTGCAAACGTCGAGCAATTGCTCAGAGATGAAAAGTGCCAGCACTGAAAGCTGTTGCTAGCCAGCACCCTTCCTTGGAAGCGCTTTTGTAGCCCTTAGAACACTGGGGCTCTGGGCTTCTCTAGCCACCTAAGCTTCTGCTCATCCTCTCGCGCACTCTAAAGAGAGCTCAGGTGAGAAATTGCAAACGTCGAGCAATTGCTCAGAGATGAAAAGTGCCAGCACTGAAAACTGTTGCTAGCCAGCACCCTTCCTTGGAAGCGCTTTCACAGGCGCAGCAACACTGGGGCTTTGCGCTTCTCTACTCACCAAACGTCACGGTCTTTCTCTTTCCGTCTCGTAGACACGAGCTGAGAAATTGCAAACGTCGAGCAATTGCTCAGAGATGAAAAGTGCCAGCACTGAAAGCTCTTGCTAGCCAGCCCCCTTCCTTGGAAGCGCTTTTGTAGCCCTTAGAACACTGGGGCTCTGAGCTTCTCTAGCCACCTAATCTTCAGCTCATCCTCTCGCGCACTCTAAAGAGAGCTCAGGTGAGAAATTGCAAACGTCGAGCAATTGCTCAGAGATGAAAAGTGCCAGCACTGAAAGCTGTTGCTAGCCAGCACCCTTCCTTGGAAGCGCTTTTGTAGGCCTAAGAACACTGGGGCTCTGGGCTTCTCTAGCCACCTTATCTTCTGCTCGTCCTCTCGCGCAGTCTCAAGAGAGCTCAGGTGAGAAATTGCAAATGTCGAGAAATTGCTCAGAGATGAAAAGTGCCAGCACTGAAAGCTGTTGCTAGCCAGCACCCTTCCTTGGAAGCGCTTTTGTAGGCCTAAAAACACTGGGGCTTTGCGCTTCTCTAGCCACCAAACGTCACGGTCATTCTCTTTCCGTCTCGTAGACACGAGCTGAGAAATTGCAAACGTCGAGCAATTGCTCAGAGATGAAAAGTGGCAGCACTGAAAGCTGTTGCTAGCCAGCACCCTTCCTTGGAAGCTCTTTCACAGGCGCAGTGACACTGGGGCTTTGCGCTTCTCTAGCCACCTAATGTCACGGTCACTATCTCTCCGTCTCGTAGACACGAGCTGAGAAATTGCAAACGTCGAGCAATTGCTCCGAGATGAAAAGTGCCAGCACTGAAAGCTGTTGCTAGCCAGCACCCTTCCTTGGAAGCGCTTTTGTAGGCCTAAGAACAGTGGGGCTCTGGGCTTCTCTAGCCACCTAATCTTCTGCTCATCCTCTCGCGCACTCTAAAGAGAGCTCAGGTGAGAAATTGCAAACGTCGAGCAATTGCTCAGAGATGAAAAGTGGCAGCACTGAAAGCTGTTGCTAGCCAGCCCCCTTCCTTGGAAGCGCTTTCACAGGCACAGCAACACAGGGGCTTTGCTCTTCTCTAGCCACCAAACATCACTGTCATTCTCTTTCCGTCTCGTAGACACGAGCTGAGAAATTGCAAATGTCGAGCAATTGCTCAGAGATGAAAAGTGCCAGCACTGAAAGCTCTTGCTAGCCAGCACCCTTCCTTGGAAGCGCTTTCACAGGCGCAGTAACACTGGGGCTTTGCGCTTCTGTACGCACCAAACGTCACGGTCATTCTCTTTCCGTCTCGTAGACACGAGCTGAGAAATTGCAAACGTCGAGCAATTGCTCAGAGATGAAAAGTGCCAGCACTGAAAGCTGTTGCTAGCCAGCCCCCTTCCTTGGAAGCGCTTTTGTAGCCCTTAGAACACTGGGGCTCTGAGCTTCTCTAGCCACCTAATCTTCTGCTCATCCTCTCGCGCACTCTAAAGAGAGCTCAGGTGAGAAATTGCAAACGTCGAGCAATTGCTCAGAGATGAAAAGTGCCAGCACTGAAAGCTCTTGCTAGCCAGCACCCTTCCTTGGAAGCGCTTTCACAGGCGCAGTAACACTGGGGCTTTGCGCTTCTCTAGCCACCAAATGTCACGGCCATTCTCTTTCCGTCTCGTAGACACGAGCTGAGAAATTGCAAACGTCGAGCAATTGCTCAGAGATGAAAAGTGCCAGCACTGAAAGCTCTTGCTAGCCAGCCCCCTTCCTTGGAAGCGCTTTTGTAGCCCTTAGAACACTGGGGCTCTGAGCTTCTCTAGCCACCTAATCTTCTGCTCATCCTCTCGCGCACTCTAAAGAGAGCTCAGGTGAGAAATTGCAAACGTCGAGCAATTGCTCAGAGATGAAAAGTGCCAGCACTGAAAGCTGTTGCTAGCCAGCACCCTTCCTTGGAAGCGCTTTCACAGGCGCAGTAACACTGGGGCTTTGCGCTTCTCTAGCCACCAAATGTCACGTTCATTCTCTCTCCGTCTCGTAGACACGAGCTGAGAAATTGCAAACGTCGAGCAATTGCTCAGAGATGAAAAGTGCCAGCACTGAAAGCTGTTGCTAGCCAGCACCCTTCCTTGGAAGCGCTTTTGTAGCCCTAAGAACACTGGGGCTCTGGGCTTCTCTAGCCACCTAATCTTCTGCTCATCCACTCGCGCACTCTAAAGAGAGCTCAGGTGAGAAATTGCAAACGTCGAGCAATTGCTCAGAGATGAAAAGTGCCAGCACTGAAAGCTGTTGCTAGCCAGCACCCTTCCTTGGAAGCGCTTTCACAGGCGCAGTAACACTGGAGCTTTGCGCTTCTATACGCACCAAATTCCACGGTTATTCTCTTTCCATCTCGTAGACACGAGCTGAGAAATTGCAAACGTCGAGCAATTGCTCAGAGATGAAAAGTGCCAGCACTGGAAGCTCTTGCTAGCCAGCACCCTTCCTTCGAAGCGCTTTTGTAGGCCTAAGAACACTGGGGCTCTGGGCTTCTCTAGCCACCTAATCTTCAGCTCATCCTCTCGCGCACTCTAAAGAGAGCTCAGGTGAGAAATTGCAAACGTCGAGCAATTGCTCAGAGAGGAAAAGTGGCAGCACTGAAAGCTGTTGCTAGCCAGCACCCTTCCTTGGAAGCGCTTTCACAGGCACAGTAACACTGGGGCTTTGCGCTTCTCTAGCCACCAAACCTCACGGTCATTCTCTTTCCGTCTCGTAGACACGAGCTGAGAAGTTGCAAACGTCGAGCAATTGCTCAGAGATGAAAAGTGCCAGCACAGGAAGCTGTTGCTAGCCAGCACCCTTCCTTGGAAGCGCTTTTGTAGGCCTAAGAACACTGGGGCTCTGGGCTTCTCTAGCCACCTAATCTTCTGCTCATCCTCTCGCGCACTCTAAAGAGAGCTCAGGGGAGAAATTGCAAACGTCGAGCAATTGCTCAGAGATGAAAAGTGCCAGCACTGAATGCTCTTGCTAGCCAGCACCCTTCCTTGGAAGCGCTTTCACAGGCGCAGTAATAATGGGGTTTTGCGCTTCTCTACCCACCAAAATTCACTGTCATTCTCTTTCCGTCTCGTAGACACGAGCTGAGAAATTGCAAACGTCGAGCAATTGCTCAGAGATGAAAAGTGCCAGCACTGAAAGCTCTTGCTAGCCAGCACCCTTCCTTGGAAGCGCTTTCACAGGCGCAGTAACACTGGGGCTTTGTGCTTCTATACGCACCAAACGTCACGTTCATTCTCTCTCCGTCTCGTAGACACGAGCTGAGAAATTGCAAACGTCGAGCAATTGCTCAGAGATGAAAAGTGGCAGCACTGAAAGCTGTTGCTAGCCAGCACCCTTCCTTGGAAGCGCTTTTGTAGACCTAAGAACACTGGGGCTCTGGGCTTCTCTAGCCACCTAATCTTCTGCTCATCCACTCGCGCACTCTAAAGAGAGCTCAGGTGAGAAATTGCAAACGTCGAGCAATTGCTCAGAGATGAAAAGTGCCAGCACTGAAAGCTGTTGCTAGCCAGCACCCTTCCTTGGAAGCGCTTTCACAGGCGCAGTAACACTGGAGCTTTGCGCTTCTATACGCACCAAATTCCACGGTTATTCTCTTTCCATCTCGTAGACACGAGCTGAGAAATTGCAAACGTCGAGCAATTGCTCAGAGATGAAAAGTGCCAGCACTGGAAGCTCTTGCTAGCCAGCACCCTTCCTTGGAAGCGCTTTTGTAGGCCTAAGAACACTGGGGCTCTGGGCTTCTCTAGCCACCTAATCTTCAGCTCATCCTCTCGCGCACTCTAAAGAGAGCTCAGGTGAGAAATTGCAAACGTCGAGCAATTGCTCAGAGATGAAAAGTGGCAGCACTGAAAGCTGTTGCTAGCCAGCACCCTTCCTTGGAAGCGCTTTCACAGGCGTAGCAACACTGGGGCTTTGCGCTTCTCTAGCCACCAAACGTCACGGTCCTTCTCTTTCCGTCTCGTAGACACGAGCTGAGAAGTTGCAAACGTCGAGCAATTGCTCAGAGATGAAAAGTGCCAGCACAGGAAGCTGTTGCTAGCCAGCACCCTTCCTTGGAAGCGCTTTTGTAGGCCTAAGAACACTGGGGCTCTGGGCTTCTCTAGCCACCTAATCTTCTGCTCATCCTCTCGCGCACTCTAAAGAGAGCTCAGGGGAGAAATTGCAAACGTCGAGCAATTGCTCAGAGATGAAAAGTGCCAGCACTGGAAGCTCTTGCTAGCCAGCACCCTTCCTTGGAAGCGCTTTTGTAGGCCTAAGAACACTGGGGCTCTGGGCTTCTCTAGCCACCTAATCTTCAGCTCATCCTCTCGCGCACTCTAAAGAGAGCTCAGGTGAGAAATTGCAAATGTCGAGCAATTGCTCAGAGAGGAAAAGTGGCAGCACTGAAAGCTGTTGCTAGCCAGCACCCTTCCTTGGAAGCGCTTTCACAGGCGCAGCAACACTGGGGCTTTGCGCTTCTCTAGCCACCAAACGTCACGGTCCTTCTCTTTCCGTCTCGTAGACACGAGCTGAGAAGTTGCAAACGTCGAGCAATTGCTCAGAGATGAAAAGTGCCAGCACTGGAAGCTCTTGCTAGCCAGCACCCTTCCTTGGAAGCGCTTTTGTAGGCCTAAGAACACTGGGGCTCTGGGCTTCTCTAGCCACCTAAGCTTCTGCTCATCCTCTCGCGCACTCTAAAGAGAGCTCAGGGGAGAAATTGCAAACGTCGAGCAATTGCTCAGAGATGAAAAGTGCCAGCACTGAATGCTCTTGCTAGCCAGCACCCTTCCTTGGAAGCGCTTTCACAGGCGCAGTAATAATGGGGTTTTGCGCTTCTCTACCCACCAAAATTCACTGTCATTCTCTTTCCGTCTCGTAGACACGAGCTGAGAAATTGCAAACGTCGAGCAATTGCTCAGAGATGAAAAGTGCCAGCACTGAAAGCTGTTGCTAGCTAGCACCCTTCCTTGTAAGCGCTTTCACAGGCGCAGTAACACTGTGGCTTTGTGCTTGTATACGCACCAAACGTCACGTTCATTCTCTCTCCGTCTCGTAGACACGAGCTGAGAAATTGCAAACGTCGAGCAATTGCTCAGAGATGAAAAGTGCCAGCACTGAAAGCTGTTGCTAGCCAGCACCCTTCCTTGGAAGCGCTTTCACAGGCACAGCAACACTGGGGCTTTGCGCTTCTCTAGCCACCAAACGCCACGGTCATTCTCTTTCCGTCTCGTAGACACGAGCTGAGAAATTGCAAACGTCCAGCAATTGCTCAGAGATGAAAAGTGCCAGCACTGAAAGCTGTTGCTAGCCAGCACCCTTCCTTGGAAGCGCTTTTGTAGGCCTAAGAACACTGGGGCTCTGGGCTTCTCTAGCCACCTAAGCTTCTGCTCATCCTCTCGCGCACTCTAAAGAGAGCTCAGGTGAGAAATTGCAAACGTCAAGCAATTGCTCAGAGATGAAAAGTGCCAGCACTGAAAGCTCTTGCTAGCCAGCACCCTTCCTTGGAAGCGCTTTCACAGGCGCAGCAACACTGGGGCTTTGCGATTCTCTGCTCACCAAACGTCACGGTCATTCTCTTTCCGTCTCGTAGACACGAGCTGAGAAATTGCAAACGTCGAGCAATTGCTCAGAGATGAAAAGTGCCAGCACTGAAAGCTGTTGCTAGCCAGCCCCGTTCCTTGGAAGCGCTTTCACAGGCGCAGTAACACTGGGGCTTAGCGCTTCTCTACCCACCAAACGTCACGGTCATTCTCTTTCCGTCTCCTAGACACGAGCTGAGAAATTGCAAACGTCGAGCAATTGCTCAGAGATGAAAAGTGCCAGCACTGAAAGCTGTTGCTAGCCAGCCCACTTCCTTGGAAGCGCTTTTGTAGACCTAAGAACACTGGGGCTCTGAGCTTCTCTAGCCACCTAATCTTCAGCTCATCCTCTCGCGCACTCTAAAGAGAGCTCAGGTGAGAAATTGCAAACGTCGAGCAATTGCTCAGAGATGAAAAGTGGCAGCACAGGAAGCTGTTGCTAGCCAGCCCCCTTCCTTGGAAGCGCTTTTGTAGGCCTAAGAACACTGGGGCTCTGGGCTTCTCTAGCCACCTAATCTTCTGCTCATCCTCTCGCGCACTCTAAAGAGAGCTCAGGTGAGAAATTGCAAACGTCGAGCAATTGCTCAGAGATGAAAAGTGCCAGCACTGAAAGCTGTTGCTAGCCAGCACCCTTCCTTGGAAGCGCTTTCACAGGCGCAGTAACACTGGGGCTTTGCGCTTCTATACGCACCAAACGTCACGGTCCTTCTCTTTCCGTCTCCTAGACACGAGCTGAGGAGTTGCAAACGTCGAGCAATTGCTCAGAGATGAAAAGTGCCAGCACTGGAAGCTCTTGCTAGCCAGCACCCTTCCTTGGAAGCGCTTTTGTAGGCCTAAGAACACTGGGGCTCTGGGCTTCTCTAGCCACCTCATCTTCTGCTCATCCTCTCGCGCACTCTAAAGAGAGCTCAGGTGAGAAATTGCAAACGTCGAGCAATTGCTCAGAGATGAAAAGTGCCAGCACTGAAAGCTGTTGCTAGCCAGCCCCCTTCCTTGGAAGCGCTTTCACAGGCGCAGTAACACTGGGGCTTAGCGCTTCTCTACGCACCAAACGTCACGGTCATTCTCTTTCCGTCTCATAGACACGAGCTGAGAAATTGCAAACGTCGAGCAATTGCTCAGAGATGAAAAGTGCCAGCACTGAAAGCTGTTGCTAGCCAGCCCCCTTCCTTGGAAGCGCTTTTGTAGGCCTAAGAACACTGGGGCTCTGGGCTTCTCTAGCCACCTAAGCTTCTGCTCATCCTCTCGCGCACTCTAAAGAGAGCTCAGGTGAGAAATTGCAAACGTCCAGCAATTGCTCAGAGATGAAAAGTGCCAGCACTGAAAGCTGTTGCTAGCCAGCCCCCTTCCTTGGAAGCGCTTTCACAGGCACAGTAACACTGGGGCTTTGTGCTTCTATACGCACCAAACGTCACGGTCATTCTCTCTCCGTCTCGTAGACACGAGCTGAGAAATTGCAAACGTCGAGCAATTGCTCAGAGATGAAAAGTGCCAGCACTGAAAGCTGTTGCTAGCCAGCACCCTTCCTTGGAAGCGCTTTTGTAGCCCTTAGAACACTGGGGCTCTGGGCTTCTCTAGCCACCTAATCTTCTGCTCATCCTCTCGCGCACTCTAAAGAGAGCTCAGGTGAGAAATTGCAAACGTCGAGCAATTGCTCAGAGATGAAAAGTGCCAGCACTGAAAGCTGTTGCTAGCCAGCACCCTTCCTTGGAAGCGCTTTCACAGGCGCAGTAATAATGGGGTTTTGCGCTTCTCTAGCCACCAAAATTCACGGACATTCTCTTTCCGTCTCGTAGACACGAGCTGAGAAATTGCAAACGTCGAGCAATTGCTCAGAGATGAAAAGTGCCAGCACTGAAAGCTGTTGCTAGCCAGCACCCTTCCTTGAAAGCGCTTTCACAGGCGCAGGAACACTGGGGCTTTGCGCTTCTCTAGCCACCAAACGTCACTGTCATTCTCTTTCCGTCTCCTAGACACGAGCTGAGAAATTGCAAACATCGAGCAATTGCTCAGAGATGAAAAGTGCCAGCACTGAAAGCTGTTGCTAGCCAGCACCCTTCCTTGGAAGTGCTTTTGTAGCCCTTAGAACACTGGGGCTCTGAGCTTCTCTAGCCACCTAAGTTTCTGGTCATCCTCTCGCGCACTCTAAAGAGAGCTCAGGTGAGAAATTGCAAACGTCGAGCAATTGCTCAGAGATGAAAAGTGCCAGCACTGAAAACTGTTGCTAGCCAGCACCCTTCCTTGGAAGCGCTTTCACAGGCGCAGTAACACTGGGGCTTTGCGCTTCTCTACTCACCAAACGTCACGGTCTTTCTCTTTCCGTCTCGTAGACACGAGCTGAGAAATTGCAAACGTCGAGCAATTGCTCAGAGATGAAAAGTGCCAGCACTGAAAGCTCTTGCTAGCCAGCCCCCTTCCTTGGAAGCGCTTTTGTAGCCCTTAGAACACTGGGGCTCTGAGCTTCTCTAGCCACCTAATCTTCAGCTCATCCTCTCGCGCACTCTAAAGAGAGCTCAGGTGAGAAATTGCAAACGTCGAGCAATTGCTCAGAGATGAAAAGTGCCAGCACTGAAAGCTCTTGCTAGCCAGCACCCTTCCTTGGAAGCGCTTTTGTAGGCCTAAGAACACTGGGGCTCTGGGCTTCTCTAGCCACCTCATCTTCTGCTCGTCCTCTCGCGCAGTCTCAAGAGAGCTCAGGTGAGAAATTGCAAATGTCGAGAAATTGCTCAGAGATGAAAAGTGCCAGCACTGAAAGCTCTTGCTAGCCAGCACCCTTCCTTGGAAGCGCTTTTGTAGGCCTAAAAACACTGGGGCTTTGCGCTTCTCTAGCCACCAAACGTCACGGTCATTCTCTTTCCGTCTCGTAGACACGAGCTGAGAAATTGCAAACGTCGAGCAATTGCTCAGAGATGAAAAGTGCCAGCACTGAAAGCTGTTGCTAGCCAGCACCCTTACTTGGAAGCGCTTTCACAGGTGCAGTAATAATGGGGCTTTGCGCTTCTCTAGCCACCTAATGTCATGGTCACTATCTCTCCGTCTCGTAGACACGAGCTGAGAAATTGCAAACATCGAGCAATTGCTCAGAGATGAAAAGTGCCAGCACTGAAAGCTGTTGCTAGCCAGCACCCTTCCTTGGAAGCGCTTTTGTAGCCCTTAGAACACTGGGGCTCTGGGCTTCTCTAGCCACCTAAGCTTCTGCTCATCCTCTCGCGCACTCTAAAGAGAGCTCAGGTGAGAAATTGCAAACGTCGAGCAATTGCTCAGAGATGAAAAGTGCCAGCACTGAAAGCTGTTGCTAGCCAGCACCCTTCCTTGGAAGCGCTTTCACAGGCACAGCAACACAGGGGCTTTGCTCTTCTCTAGCCACCAAACATCACTGTCATTCTCTTTCCGTCTCGTAGACACGAGCTGAGAAATTGCAAACGTCGAGCAATTGCTCAGAGATGAAAAGTGCCAGCACTGAAAGCTCTTGCTAGCCAGCACCCTTCCTTGGAAGCGCTTTCACAGGCGCAGTAACACTGGGGCTTTGCGCTTCTCTAACCACCAAATGTCACGGCCATTCTCTTTCCGTCTCGTCGACACGAACTGAGAAATTGCAAACGTCGAGCAATTGCTCAGAGATGAAAAGTGCCAGCACTGAAAGCTGTTGCTAGCCAGCCCCCTTCCTTGGAAGCGCTTTTGTAGCCCTTAGAACACTGGGGCTCTGGGCTTCTCTAGCCACCTCATCTTCTGCTCATCCTCTCGCGCAGTCTAAAGAGAGCTCAGGTGAGAAATTGCAAACGTCGAGCAATTGCTCAGAGATGAAAAGTGCCAGCACTGAAAGCTGTTGCTAGCCAGCACCCTTCCTTGGAAGCGCTTTCACAGGCGCAGTAACACTGGGGCTTTGTGCTTCTATACGCACGAAACGTCACGTTCATTCTCTCTCCGTCTCGTAGACACGAGCTGAGAAATTGCAAACGTCGAGCAATTGCTCAGAGATGAAAAGTGCCAGCACTGAAAGCTGTTGCTAGCCAGCACCCTTCCTTGGAAGCGCTTTTGTAGCCCTTAGAACACTGGGGCTCTGGGCTTCTCTAGCCACCTCATCTTCTGCTCATCCACTCGCGCACTCTAAATAGAGCTCAGGTGAGGAATTGCAAACGTCGAGCAATTGCTCAGAGAGGAAAAGTGCCAGCACTGAAAGCTGTTGCTAGCCAGCACCCTTCCTTGGAAGCGCTTTCACAGGCGCAGTAACACTGGAGCTTTGCGCTTCTCTACCCACCAAATTCCACGGTTATTCTCTTTCCATCTCGTAGACACGAGCTGAGAAATTGCAAACGTCGAGCAATTGCTCAGAGATGAAAAGTGCCAGCACTGAAAGCTGTTGCTAGCCAGCACCCTTCCTTGGAAGCGCTTTTGTAGGCCTAAGAACACTGGGGCTCTGGGCTTCTCTAGCCACCTAATCTTCTGCTCATCCTCTCGCGCACTCTAAAGAGAGCTCAGGTGAGAAATTGCAAACGTCGAGCAATTGCTCAGAGAGGAAAAGTGGCAGCACTGAAAGCTGTTGCTAGCCAGCACCCTTCCTTGGAAGCGCTTTCACAGGCGCAGTAACACTGGGGCTTTGCGCTTCTCTAGCCACCAAACGTCACTGTCATTCTCTTTCCGTCTCGTAGACACGAGCTGAGAAATTGCAAACGTCGAGCAATTGCTCAGAGATGAAAAGTGCCAGCACTGGAAGCTGTTGCTAGCCAGCACCCTTCCTTGGAAGTGCTTTTGTAGCCCTTAGAACACTGGGGCTCTGGGCTTCTCTAGCCACCTAATCTTCTGCTCATCCTCTCGTGCACTCTAAAGAGAGCTCAGGTGAGAAATTGCAAACGTCGAGCAATTGCTCAGAGATGAAAAGTGCCAGCACTGAAAGCTGTTGCTAGCCAGCACCCTTCCTTGGAAGCGCTTTCACAGGCGCAGTAATAATGGGGTTTTGCGCTTCTCTACCCACCAAAATTCACTGTCATTCTCTTTCCGTCTCGTAGACACGAGCTGAGAAATTGCAAACGTCGAGCAATTGCTCCGAGATGAAAAGTGCCAGCACTGAAAGCTGTTGCTAGCTAGCACCCTTCCTTGGAAGCGCTTTCACAGGCGCAGTAACACTGGGGCTTAGCGCTTCTCTAGCCACCAAACGTCACTGTCATTCTCTTTCCGTCTCGTAGACACGAGCTGAGAAATTGCAAACGTCGAGCAATTGCTCAGAGATGAAAAGTGCCAGCACTGAAAGCTGTTGCTAGCCAGCACCCTTCCTTGGAAGCGCTTTCACAGGCACAGCAACACTGGGGCTTTGCGCTTCTCTAGCCACCAAACGCCACGGTCATTCTCTTTCCGTCTCGTAGACACGAGCTGAGAAATTGCAAACGTCCAGCAATTGCTCAGAGAGGAAAAGTGCCAGCACTGAAAGCTGTTGCTAGCCAGCACCCTTCCTTGGAAGCGCTTTTGTAGGCCTAAGAACACTGGGGCTCTGGGCTTCTCTAGCCACCTAAGCTTCTGCTCATCCTCTCGCGCACTCTAAAGAGAGCTCAGGTGAGAAATTGCAAACGTCAAGCAATTGCTCCGAGATGAAAAGTGCCAGCACTGAAAGCTGTTGCTAGCCAGCACCCTTCCTTGGAAGCGCTTTCACAGGCGCAGCAACACTGGGGCTTTGCGATTCTCTGCTCACCAAACGTCACGGTCATTCTCTTTCCGTCTCGTAGACACGAGCTGAGAAATTGCAAACGTCGAGCAATTGCTCAGAGATGAAAAGTGCCAGCACTGAAAGCTGTTGCTAGCCAGCCCCGTTCCTTGGAAGCGCTTTCACAGGCGCAGTAACACTGGGGCTTAGCGCTTCTCTACCCACCAAACGTCACGGTCATTCTCTTTCTGTCTCGTAGACACGAGCTGAGAAATTGCAAACGTCGAGCAATTGCTCAGAGATGAAAAGTGCCAGCACTGAAAGCTGTTGCTAGCCAGCCCACTTCCTTGGAAGCGCTTTTGTAGACCTAAGAACACTGGGGCTCTGAGCTTCTCTAGCCACCTAATCTTCAGCTCATCCTCTCGCGCACTCTAAAGAGAGCTCAGGTGAGAAATTGCAAACGTCGAGCAATTGCTCAGAGATGAAAAGTGCCAGCACTGAAAGCTCTTGCTAGCCAGCACCCTTCCTTGGAAGCGCTTTCACAGGCGCAGTAACACTGGGGCTTTGCGCTTCTATACGCACCAAATGCCACGGTCATTCTCTTTCCGTCTCCTAGACACGAGCTGAGGAGTTGCAAACGTCGAGCAATTGCTCAGAGATGAAAAGTGCCAGCACTGGAAGCTGTTGCTAGCCAGCCCCCTTCCTTGGAAGCGCTTTTGTAGGCCTAAGAACACTGGGGCTCTGGGCTTCTCTAGCCACCTCATCTTCTGCTCATCCTCTCGCGCACTCTAAAGAGAGCTCAGGTGAGAAATTGCAAACGTCGAGCAATTGCTCAGAGATGAAAATTGCCAGCACTGAAAGCTCTTGCTAGCCAGCACCCTTCCTTGGAAGCGCTTTCACAGGCGCAGTAACACTGGGGCTTTGCGCTTCTCTACACACCAAACGTCACGGTTATTCTCTTTCCGTCTCGTAGACACGGGCTGAGAAATTGCAAACGTCGAGCAATTGCTCAGAGATGAAAAGTGCCAGCACTGAAAGCTGTTGCTAGCCAGCACCCTTCCTTGAAAGCGCTTTCACAGGCGCAGGAACACTGGGGCTTTGCGCTTCTCTACCCACCAAACGTCACAGTCATTCTCTTTCCGTCTCGTAGACACGAGCTGAGAAATTGCAAACGTCGAGCAATTGCTCAGAGATGAAAAGTGCCAGCACTGAAAGCTGTTGCTAGCCAGCACCCTTCCTTGGAAGCGCTTTTGTAGCCCTTAGAACACTGGGGCTCTGAGCTTCTCTAGCCACCTAATTTTCTGCTCATCCTCTCGCGCACTCTAAAGAGAGCTCAGGTGAGAAATTGCAAACGTCGAGCAATTGCTCAGAGATGAAAAGTGCCAGCACTGAAAACTGTTGCTAGCCAGCACCCTTCCTTGGAAGCGCTTTCACAGGCGCAGTAACACTGGGGCTTTGCGCATCTCTACTCACCAAACGTCACGGTCTTTCTCTTTCCGTCTCGTAGACACGAGCTGAGAAATTGCAAACGTCGAGCAATTGCTCAGAGATGAAAAGTGCCAGCACTGAAAGCTCTTGCTAGCCAGCCCACCTTCCTTGGAAGCGCTTTTGTAGCCCTTAGAACACTGGGGCTGTGAGCTTCTCTAGCCACCTAATCTTCAGCTCATCCTCTCGCGCACTCTAAAGAGAGCTCAGGTGAGAAATTGCAAACGTCGAGCAATTGCTCCGAGATGAAAAGTGCCAGCACTGAAAGCTGTTGCTAGCCAGCCCCCTTCCTTGGAAGCGCTTTTGTAGGCCTAAGAACACTGGGGCTCTGGGCTTCTCTAGCCACCTCATCTTCTGCTCGTCCTCTCGCGCAGTCTCAAGAGAGCTCAGGTGAGAAATTGCAAATGTCGAGAAATTGCTCAGAGATGAAAAGTGCCAGCACTGAAAGCTCTTGCTAGCCAGCACCCTTCCTTGGAAGCGCTTTCACAGGCGCAGGAACACTGGGGCTTTGCGCTTCTCTACTCACCAAACGTCACGGTCATTCTCTTTCCGTCTCGTAGACACGAGCTGAGAAATTGCAAACGTCGAGCAATTGCTCAGAGATGAAAAGTGCCAGCACTGAAAGCTGTTGCTAGCCAGCCCCCTTCCTTGGAAGCGCTTTCACAGGCACAGCAACACTGGGGCTTTGCGCTTCTCTACCCACCAAACATCACGGTCATTCTCTTTCCGTCTCGTAGACACGAGCTGAGAAATTGCAAACGTCGAGCAATTGCTCAGAGATGAAAAGTGCCAGCACTGAAAGCTGTTGCTAGCCAGCCCCCTTCCTTGGAAGCGCTTTTGTAGGCCTAAGAACACTGGGGCTCTGAGCTTCTCTAGCCACCTAATCTTCTGCTCATCCTCTCGCGCACTCTAAAGAGAGCTCAGGTGAGAAATTGCAAACGTCGAGCAATTGCTCAGAGATGAAAAGTGCCAGCACTGAAAGCTCTTGCTAGCCAGCACCCTTCCTTGGAAGCGCTTTTGTAGGCCTAAGAACACTGGGGCTCTGGGCTTCTCTAGCCACCTAAGCTTCTGCTCATCCTCTCGCGCACTCTAAAGAGAGCTCAGGTGAGAAATTGCAAACGTCGAGCAATTGCTCAGAGATGAAAAGTGCCAGCACTGAAAACTGTTGCTAGCCAGCACCCTTCCTTGGAAGCGCTTTCACAGGCGCAGTAACACTGGGGCTTTGCGCTTCTCAACTCACCAAACGTCACGGTCTTTCTCTTTCCGTCTCGTAGACACGAGCTGAGAAATTGCAAACGTCGAGCAATTGCTCAGAGATGAAAAGTGCCAGCACTGAAAGCTCTTGCTAGCCAGCCCCCTTCCTTGGAAGCGCTTTTGTAGCCCTTAGAACACTGGGGCTCTGAGCTTCTCTAGCCACCTAATCTTCAGCTCATCCTCTCGCGCACTCTAAAGAGAGCTCAGGTGAGAAATTGCAAACGTCGAGCAATTGCTCAGAGATGAAAAGTGCCAGCACTGAAAGCTCTTGCTAGCCAGCACCCTTCCTTGGAAGCGCTTTTGTAGGCCTAAGAACACTGGGGCTCTGGGCTTCTCTAGCCACCTCATCTTCTGCTCGTCCTCTCGCGCAGTCTCAAGAGAGCTCAGGTGAGAAATTGCAAATGTCGAGAAATTGCTCAGAGATGAAAAGTGCCAGCACTGAAAGCTGTTGCTAGCCAGCACCCTTCCTTGGAAGCGCTTTTGTAGGCCTAAAAACACTGGGGCTTTGCGCTTCTCTAGCCACCAAACGTCACGGTCATTCTCTTTCCGTCTCGTAGACACGAGCTGAGAAATTGCAAACGTCAAGCAATTGCTCAGAGATGAAAAGTGCCAGCACTGAAAGCTGTTGCTAGCCAGCACCCTTCCTTGGAAGCTCTTTCACAGGCGCAGTGACACTGGGGCTTTGCGCTTCTCTAGCCACCTAATGTCACGGTCACTATCTCTCCGTCTCGTAGACACGAGCTGAGAAATTGCAAACATCGAGCAATTGCTCAGAGATGAAAAGTGCCAGCACTGAAAGCTGTTGCTAGCCAGCACCCTTCCTTGGAAGCGCTTTTGTAGCCCTTAGAACACTGGGGCTCTGGGCTTCTCTAGCCACCTAAGCTTCTGCTCATCCTCTCGCGCACTCTAAAGAGAGCTCAGGTGAGAAATTGCAAACGTCGAGCAATTGCTCAGAGATGAAAAGTGCCAGCACTGAAAGCTGTTGCTAGCCAGCCCCCTTCCTTGGAAGCGCTTTCACAGGCACAGCAACACAGGGGCTTTGCTCTTCTCTAGCCACCAAACATCACTGTCATTCTCTTTCCGTCTCGTAGACACGAGCTGAGAAATTGCAAACGTCGAGCAATTGCTCAGAGATGAAAAGTGCCAGCACTGAAAGCTCTTGCTAGCCAGCACCCTTCCTTGGAAGCGCTTTCACAGGCACAGCAACACTGGGGCTTTGCGCTTCTGTACGCACCAAACGTCACGGTCATTCTCTTTCCGTCTCGTAGACACGAGCTGAGAAATTGCAAATGTCGAGCAATTGCTCAGAGATGAAAAGTGCCAGCACTGAAAGCTGTTGCTAGCCAGCCCCCTTCCTTGGAAGCGCTTTTGTAGCCCTTAGAACACTGGGGCTCTGAGCTTCTCTAGCCACCTAATCTTCTGCTCATCCTCTCGCGCACTATAAAGAGAGCTCAGGTGAGAAATTGCAAACGTCGAGCAATTGCTCAGAGATGAAAAGTGCCAGCACTGAAAGCTCTTGCTAGCCAGCACCCTTCCTTGGAAGCGCTTTCACAGGTGCAGTAACACTGGGGCTTTGCGCTTCTCTAGCCACCAAATGTCACGGCCATTCTCTTTCCGTCTTGTCGACACGAACTGAGAAATTGCAAACGTCGAGCAATTGCTCAGAGATGAAAAGTGCCAGCACTGAAAGCTGTTGCTAGCCAGCCCCCTTCCTTGGAAGCGCTTTTGTAAGCCTAAGAACACTGGGGCTCTGGGCTTCTCTAGCCACCTAATCTTCTGCTCATCCTCTCGCGCACTATAAAGAGAGCTCAGGTGAGAAATTGCAAACGTCGAGCAATTGCTCAGAGATGAAAAGTGCCAGCACTGAAAGCTGTTGCTAGCCAGCACCCTTCCTTGGAAGCGCTTTCACAGGCGCAGTAACACTGGGGCTTTGCGCTTCTATACGCACCAAACGTCACGTTCATTCTCTCTCCGTCTCGTAGACACGAGCTGAGAAATTGCAAACGTCGAGCAATTGCTCAGAGATGAAAAGTGCCAGCACTGAAAGCTGTTGCTAGCCAGCACCCTTCCTTGGAAGCGCTTTTGTAGCCCTAAGAACACTGGGGCTCTGGGCTTCTCTAGCCACCTAATCTTCTGCTCATCCACTCGCGCACTCTAAAGAGAGCTCAGGTGAGAAATTGCAAACATCGAGCAATTGCTCAGAGAGGAAAAGTGCCAGCACTGAAAGCTGTTGCTAGCCAGCACCCTTCCTTGGAAGCGCTTTCACAGGCGCAGTAACACTGGAGCTTTGCGCTTCTATACGCACCAAATTCCACGGTTATTCTCTTTCCATCTCGTAGACACGAGCTGAGAAATTGCAAACGTCCAGCAATTGCTCAGAGATGAAAAGTGCCAGCACTGAAAGCTGTTGCTAGCCAGAACCCTTCCTTGGAAGCGCTTTTGTAGGCCTAAGAACACTGGGGCTCTGGGCTTCTCTAGCCACCTAAGCTTCTGCTCATCCTCTCGCGCACTCTAAAGAGAGCTCAGGTGAGAAATTGCAAACGTCGAGCAATTGCTCAGAGATGAAAAGTGCCAGCACTGAAAGCTGTTGCTAGCCAGCACCCTTCCTTGGAAGCGCTTTCACAGGCGCAGTAACACTGGGGCTTTGCGCTTCTCTAGCCACCAAACGTCACTGTCATTCTCTTTCCGTCTCCTAGACACGAGCTGAGAAATTGCAAACGTCGAGCAATTGCTCAGAGATGAAAAGTGCCAGCACTGAAAGCTCTTGCTAGCCAGCACCCTTCCTTGGAAGCGCTTTTGTAGGCCTAAGAACAGTGGGGCTCTGGGCTTCTCTAGCCACCTCATCTTCTGCTCATCCTCTCGTGCACTCTAAAGAGAGCTCAGGTGAGAAATTGCAAACGTCGAGCAATTGCTCAGAGATGAAAAGTGCCAGCACTGAAAGCTGTTGCTAGCCAGCACCCTTCCTTGGAAGCGCTTTCACAGGCGCAGTAACACTGGGGCTTTGCGCTTCTCTAGCCACCAAACGTCACGGTCCTTCTCTTTCCGTCTCCTAGACACGAGCTGAGAAGTTGCAAACGTCGAGCAATTGCTCAGAGATGAAAAGTGCCAGCACAGGAAGCTGTTGCTAGCCAGCACCCTTCCTTGGAAGCGCTTTTGTAGGCCTAAGAACACTGGGGCTCTGGGCTTCTCTAGCCACCTAATCTTCTGCTCATCCTCTCGCGCACTCTAAAGAGAGCTCAGGGGAGAAATTGCAAACGTCGAGCAATTGCTCAGAGATGAAAAGTGCCAGCACTGAAAGCTGTTGCTAGCCAGCACCCTTCCTTGGAAGCGCTTTCACAGGCGCAGTAATAATGGGGTTTTGCGCTTCTCTACCCACCAAAATTCACTGTCATTCTCTTTCCGTCTCGTAGACACGAGCTGAGAAATTGCAAACGTCGAGCAATTGCTCAGAGATGAAAAGTGCCAGCACTGAAAGCTGTTGCTAGCCAGCACCCTTCCTTGGAAGCGCTTTCACAGGCGCAGTAACACTGGGGCTTAGCGCTTCTCTAGCCACCAAACGTCACGGTCATTCTCTTTCCGTCTCATAGACACGAGCTGAGAAATTGCAAACGTCGAGCAATTGCTCAGAGATGAAAAGTGCCAGCACTGAAAGCTCTTGCTAGCCACCACCCTTCCTTGGAAGCGCTTTTGTAGCCCTTAGAACACTGGGGCTCTGGGCTTCTCTAGCCACCTAATCTTCTGCTCATCCTCTCGCGCACTCTAAAGAGAGCTCAGGTGAGAAATTGCAAACGTCGATCAATTGCTCAGAGATGAAAAGTGCCAGCACTGAAAGCTGTTGCTAGCCAGCACCCTTCCTTGGAAGCGCTTTCACAGGCGCAGTAACACTGGGGCTTTGCGCTTCTCTAGCCACCAAACGTCACGGTCATTCTCTTTCTGTCTCGTAGACACGAGCTGAGAAATTGCAAACGTCAAGCAATTGCTCAGAGAGGAAAAGTGCCAGCACTGGAAGCTCTTGCTAGCCAGCACCCTTCCTTGGAAGCGCTTTTGTAGCCCTAAGAACACTGGGGCTCTGGGCTTCTCTAGCCACCTAAGCTTCTGCTCATCCTCTCGCGCACTCTAAAGAGAGCTCAGGTGAGAAATTGCAAACGTCAAGCAATTGCTCAGAGATGAAAAGTGCCAGCACTGAAAGCTCTTGCTAGCCAGCACCCTTCCTTGGAAGCGCTTTCACAGGCGCAGCAACACTGGGGCTTTGCGATTCTCTGCTCACCAAACGTCACGGTCCTTCTCTTTCCGTCTCGTAGACACGAGCTGAGAAATTGCAAACGTCGAGCAATTGCTCAGAGATGAAAAGTGCCAGCACTGAAAGCTGTTGCTAGCCAGCACCCTTCCTTGGAAGCGCTTTTGTAGCCCTTAGAACACTGGGGCTCTGTGCTTCTTTAGCCACCTAATCTTCTGCTCATCGTCTCACGCAGTCTAAAGAGAGCTCAGGTGAGAAATTGCAAACGTCGAGCAATTGCTCAGAGATGAAAAGTGCCAGCACTGAAAGCTGTTGCTAGCCAGCACCCTTCCTTGGAAGCGCTTTCACAGGCACAGCAACACTGGGGCTTTGCGCTTCTATACGCACCAAATGCTACGGTCCTTCTCTTTCCGTCTCGTAGACACGAGCTGAGAAATTGCAAACGTCGAGCAATTGCTCAGAGATGAAAAGTGCCAGCACTGAAAGCTCTTGCTAGCCAGCACCCTTCCTTGGGAGCGCTTTCACAGGCGCAGTAACACTGGGGCTTTGCGCTTCTCTAGCCACCAAACGTCACGGTCCTTCTCTTTCCGTCTCGTAGACACGAGCTGAGAAATTGCAAACGTCGAGCAATTGCTCAGAGATGAAAAGTGCCAGCACTGAAAGCTGTTGCTAGCCAGCACCCTTCCTTGGAAGCGCTTTTGTAGGCCTAAGAACAGTGGGGCTCTGGGCTTCTCTAGCCACCTAATCTTCAGCTCATCCTCTCGCGCACTCTAAAGAGAGCTCAGGTGAGAAATTGCAAACGTCAAGCAATTGCTCAGAGATGAAAAGTGCCAGCACTGAAAGCTCTTGCTAGCCAGCCCCCTTCCTTGGAAGCGCTTTCACAGGCGCAGTAACACTGGGGCTTTGCGCTTCTATACGCACCAAATGCCACGGTCATTCTCTTTCCGTCTCGTAGACACGAGCTGAGAAATTGCAAACGTCGAGCAATTGCTCAGAGATGAAAAGTGCCAGCACTGAAAGCTCTTGCTAGCCAGTCCCCTTCCTTGGAAGCGCTTTTGTAACCCTTAGAACACTGGGGCTCTGGGCTTCTCTAGCCACCTAAGCTTCTGCTCATCCTCTCGCGCACTCTAAAGAGAGCTCAGGTGAGAAATTGCAAACGTCGAGCAATTGCTCAGAGATGAAAAGTGCCAGCACTGAAAGCTGTTGCTAGCCAGCACCCTTCCTTGGAAGCACTTTTGTAGGCCTAAGAAGACTTGGGCTCTGGGCTTCTCTAGCCACCTCATCTTCTGCTCATCCTCTCGCGCACTCTAAAGAGAGCTCAGGTGAGAAATTGCAAACGTCGAGTAATTGCTCAGAGATGAAAAGTGCCAGCACTGAAAGCTGTTGCTAGCCAGCACCCTTCCTTGGAAGCGCTTTCACAGGCGCAGTAACACTGGGGCTTTGCGCTTCTATACGCACCAAACTTCACGGTCACTATCTCTCCGTCTCGTAGACACGAGCTGAGAAATTGCAAACGTCGAGCAATTGCTCAGAGATGAAAAGTGCCAGCACTGAAAGCTCTTGCTAGCCAGCCCCCTTCCTTGGAAGCGCTTTTGTAGGCCTAAGAACACTGGGGCTCTGGGCTTCTCTAGCCACCTAAGCTTCTGCTCATCCTCTCGCGCACTCTAAAGAGAGCTCAGGTGAGAAATTGCAAACGTCGAGCAATTGCTCAGAGATGAAAAGTGCCAGCACTGAAAGCTGTTGCTAGCCAGCACCCTTCCTTGGAAGTGCTTTTGTAGGCCTAAGAACACTGGGGCTCTGGGCTTCTCTAGCCACCTAATCTTCTGCTCATCCTCTCGCGCACTCTAAAGAGAGCTCAGGTGAGAAATTGCAAACGTCGAGCAATTGCTCAGAGATGAAAAGTGCCAGCACTGAAAGCTGTTGCTAGCCAGCACCCTTCCTTGGAAGCGCTTTCACAGGCACAGTAACACTGGGGCTTTGCGCTTCTATACGCACCAAACGTCACGGTCCTTCTCTTTCCGTCTCCTAGACACGAGCTGAGAAGTTGCAAACGTCGAGCAATTGCTCAGAGATGAAAAGTGCCAGCACAGGAAGCTGTTGCTAGCCAGCCCCCTTCCTTGGAAGCGCTTTTGTAGCACTTAGAACACTGGGGCTCTGGGCTTCTCTAGCCACCTAATCTTCTGCTCATCCTCTCGCGCACTCTAAAGAGAGCTCAGGTGAGAAATTGCAAACGTCGAGCAATTGCTCAGAGATGAAAAGTGCCAGCACTGAAAGCTGTTGCTAGCCAGCACCCTTCCTTGGAAGCGCTTTCACAGGCGCAGTAACACTGGGGCTTTGCGCTTCTCTAGCCACCAAACGTCACGGTCATTCTCTTTCCGTCTCGTAGACACGAGCTGAGAAATTGCAAACGTCCAGCAATTGCTCAGAGAGGAAAAGTGCCAGCACTGAAAGCTGTTGCTAGCTAGCACCCTTCCTTGGAAGCTCTTTCACAGGCGCAGTAACACTGGGGCTTAGCGCTTCTGTACCCACCAAACGTCACGGTCATTCTCTTTCCGTCTCGTAGACACGAGCTGAGAAATTGCAAACGTCGAGCAATTGCTCAGAGATGAAAAGTGCCAGCACTGAAAGCTGTTGCTAGCCACCACCCTTCCTTGGAAGCGCTTTTGTAGCCCTTAGAACACTGGGGCTCTGGGCTTCTTTAGCCATGTAATCTTCTGCTCATCCTCTCACGCAGTCTAAAGAGAGCTCAGGTGAGAAATTGCAAACGTCGAGCAATTGCTCAGAGATGAAAAGTGCCAGCACTGAAAGCTGTTGCTAGCCAGCACCCTTCCTTGGAAGCGCTTTCACAGGCGCAGTAACACTGGGGCTTTGCGCTTCTCTACCCACCAAACGTGTCGGTCATTCTCTTTCCGTCTCGTAGACACGAGCTGAGAAATTGCAAATGTCGAGCAATTGCTCAGAGATGAAAAGTGCCAGCACTGAAAGCTCTTGCTAGCCAGCACCCTTCCTTGGAAGCGCTTTCACAGGCGCATTAACACTGGGGCTTTGCGCTTCTATACGCACCAAATGCCACGGTCATTCTCTTTCCGTCTCCTAGACACGAGCTGAGAAATTGCAAACGTCGAGCAATTGCTCAGAGATGAAAAGTGCCAGCACTGAAAGCTGTTGCTAGCCAGCACCCTTCCTTGGAAGCGCTTTTGTAGGCCTAAGAACACTGGGGCTCTGGGCTTCTCTAGCCACCTAAGCTTCTGCTCATCCTCTCGCGCACTCTAAAGAGAGCTCAGGTGAGAAATTGCAAACGTCGAGCAATTGCTCAGAGATGAAAAGTGCCAGCACTGAAAGCTGTTGCTAGCCAGCACCCTTCCTTGGAAGCGCTTTCACAGGCGCAGTAACACTGGGTCTTTGCGGTTCCATACGCACCAAATGCCACGGTCATTCTCTTTCCGTCTCGTAGACACGAGCTGAGAAATTGCAAACGTCAAGCAATTGCTCAGAGATGAAAAGTGCCAGCACTGAAAGCTGTTGCTAGCCAGCACCCTTCCTTGGAAGCGCTTTCACAGGCGCAGCAACACTGGGGCTTTGCGATTCTCTGCTCACCAAACGTCACGGTCATTCTCTTTCCGTCTCGTAGACACGAGCTGAGAAATTGCAAACGTCGAGCAATTGCTCAGAGATGAAAAGTGCCAGCACTGAAAGCTGTTGCTAGCCAGCACCCTTCCTTGGAAACGCTTTTGTAGCCCTTAGAACACTGGGGCTCTGGGCTTCTTTAGCCATGTAATCTTCTGCTCATCCTCTCACGCAGTCTAAAGAGAGCTCAGGTGAGAAATTGCAAACGTCGAGCAATTGCTCAGAGATGAAAAGTGCCAGCACTGAAAGCTCTTGCTAGCCAGCACCCTTCCTTGGAAGCGCTTTCACAGGCGCAGCAACACTGGGGCTTTGCGCTTCTCTAGCCACCAAACGTCACGGTCACTATCTCTCCGTCTCGTAGACACGAGCTGAGAAATTGCAAACGTCGAGCAATTGCTCAGAGATGAAAAGTGCCAGCACTGAAAGCTGTTGCTAGCCAGCACCCTTCCTTGGAAGCGATTTCACAGGCGCAGCAACACTGGGGCTTTGCGCTTCTCTACCCACCAAACGTCACGGTCCTTCTCTTTCCGTCTCGTAGACACGAGCTGAGAAATTGCAAACGTCGAGCAATTGCTCAGAGATGAAAAGTGCCAGCACTGAAAGCTCTTGCTAGCCAGCACCCTTCCTTGGAAGCGCTTTCACAGGCGCAGTAACACTGGGGCTTTGCGCTTCTCTACTCACCAAACGTCACGGTCCTTCTCTTTCCGTCTCGTAGACACGAGCTGAGAAATTGCAAACGTCGAGCAATTGCTCAGAGATGAAAAGTGCCAGCACTGAAAGCTGTTGCTAGCCAGCACCCTTCCTTGGAAGCGCTTTTGTAGCCCTAAGAACACTGGGGCTCTGGGCTTCTCTAGCCACCTAATCTTCAGCTCATGCTCTCGCGCACTCTAAAGAGAGCTCAGGTGAGAAATTGCAAACGTCGAGCATTTGCTCAGAGATGAAAAGTGCCAGCACTGAAAGCTGTTGCTAGCCAGCCCCCTTCCTTGGAAGCGCTTTCACAGGCGCAGTAACACTGGGGCTTTGCGCTTCTATACGCACCAAATGCCACGGTCCTTCTCTTTCCGTCTCGTAGACACGAGCTGAGAAATTGCAAACGTCGAGCAATTGCTCAGAGATGAAAAGTGCCAGCACTGAAAGCTGTTGCTAGCCAGCCCCCTTCCTTGGAAGCGCTTTTGTAGCCCTTAGAACACTGGGGCTCTGGGCTTCTCTAGCCACCTCATCTTCTGCTCATCCTCGCGCGCACTCTAAAGAGAGCTCAGGTGAGAAATTGCAAACGTCGAGCAATTGCTCAGAGAGGAAAAGTGCCAGCACTGAAAGCTGTTGCTAGCCAGCACCCTTCCTTGGAAGCGCTTTCACAGGCGCAGCAACACTGGGGCTTTGCGCTTCTATACGCACCAAACGCCACGGTCATTCTCTTTCCGTCTCGTAGACACGAGCTGAGAAATTGCAAACGTCGAGCAATTGCTCAGAGATGAAAAGTGCCAGCACTGAAAGCTCTTGCTAGCCAGCACCCTTCCTTGGAAGCGCTTTCACAGGCACAGCAACACTGGGGCTTTGCGCTTCTCTAGCCACCAAACGTCACTGTCATTCTCTTTCCGTCTCGTAGACACGAGCTGAGAAATTGCAAACGTCGAGCAATTGCTCAGAGAGGAAAAGTGCCAGCACTGGAAGCTGTTGCTAGCCAGCACCCTTCCTTGGAAGAGCTTTTGTAGGCCTAAGAACACTGGGGCTCTGGGCTTCTCTAGCCACCTAATCTTCTGCTCATCCTCTCGCGCACTCTAAAGAGAGCTCAGGTGAGAAATTGCAAACGTCCAGCAATTGCTCAGAGATGAAAAGTGCCAGCACTGAAAGCTGTTGCTAGCCAGCACCCTTCCTTGGAAGCGCTTTCACAGGCACAGTAACACTGGGGCTTTGCGCTTCTCTACGCACCAAACGTCACGGTCATTCTCTTTCCGTCTCGTAGACACGAGCTGAGAAATTGCAAACGTCAAGCAATTGCTCAGAGAGGAAAAGTGCCAGCACTGGAAGCTCTTGCTAGCCAGCACCCTTCCTTGGAAGCGCTTTTGTAGGCCTAAGAACACTGGGGCTCTGGGCTTCTCTAGCCACCTCATCTTCTGCTCATTCTCTCGCGCACTCTAAAGAGAGCTCAGGTGAGAAATTGCAAACATCGAGCAATTGCTCAGAGATGAAAAGTGCCAGCACTGGAAGCTGTTGCTAGCCAGCACCCTTCCTTGGAAGCGCTTTCACAGGTGCAGCAACACTGGGGCTTTGCACTTCTCTACTCACCAAACGTCACGGTCATTCTCTTTCCGTCTCGTAGACACGAGCTGAGAAATTGCAAACGTCGAGCAATTGCTCAGAGATGAAAAGTGCCAGCACTGGAAGCTGTTGCTAGCCAGCACCCTTCCTTGAAAGAGCTTTTGTAGCCCTAAGAACACTGGGGCTCTGGGCTTCTCTAGCCACCTCATCTTCTGCTCATCCTCTCGCGCACTCTAAAGAGAGCTCAGGTGAGAAATTGCAAACGTCGAGCAATTGCTCAGAGATGAAAAGTGCCAGCACTGAAAGCTGTTGCTAGCCAGCACCCTTCCTTGGAAGCGCTTTCACAGGCGCAGCAACACTGGGGCTTTGCGCTTCTATACGCACCAAACGTCACGGTCCTTCTCTTTCCGTCTCGTAGACACGAGCTGAGAAATTGCAAACGTCAAGCAATTGCTCAGAGAGGAAAAGTGCCAGCACTGGAAGCTCTTGCTAGCCAGCACCCTTCCTTGGAAGCGCTTTTGTAGGCCTAAGAACACTGGGGCTCTGAGCTTCTCTAGCCACCTCATCTTCTGCTCATTCTCTCGCGCACTCTAAAGAGAGCTCAGGTGAGAAATTGCAAACATCGAGCAATTGCTCAGAGATGAAAAGTGCCAGCACTGGAAGCTGTTGCTAGCCAGCACCCTTCCTTGGAAGCGCTTTCACAGGCGCAGCAACACTGGGGCTTTGCACTTCTCTACTCACCAAACGTCACGGTCATTCTCTTTCCGTCTCGTAGACACGAGCTGAGAAATTGCAAACGTCGAGCAATTGCTCAGAGATGAAAAGTGCCAGCACTGGAAGCTGTTGCTAGCCAGCACCCTTCCTTGGAAGAGCTTTTGTAGGCCTAAGAACACTGGGGCTCTGGGCTTCTCTAGCCACCTCATCTTCTGCTCATCCTCTCGCGCACTCTAAAGAGAGCTCAGGTGAGAAATTGCAAACGTCGAGCAATTGCTCAGAGATGAAAAGTGCCAGCACTGAAAGCTGTTGCTAGCCAGCACCCTTCCTTGGAAGCGCTTTCACAGGCGCAGCAACACTGGGGCTTTGCGCTTCTATACGCACCAAACGTCATGGTCCTTCTCTTTCCGTCTCCTAGACACGAGCTGAGAAGTTGCAAACGTCGAGCAATTGCTCCGAGATGAAAAGTGCCAGCACTGAAAGCTGTTGCTAGCCAGCACCCTTCCTTGAAAGCGCTTTCACAGGCGCAGGAACACTGGGGCTTAGCGCTTCTCTAGCCACCAAACGTCACGGTCCTTCTCTTTCCGTCTCCTAGACACGAGCTGAGAAATTGCAAACGTCGAGCAATTGCTCCGAGATGAAAAGTGCCAGCACTGAAAGCTGTTGCTAGCCAGCCCCCTTTCTTGGAAGCGCTTTTGTAGCCCTTAGAACACTGGGGCTCTGAGCTTCTCTAGCCACCTAATCTTCTGCTCATCCTCTCGCGCACTCTAAAGAGAGCTCAGGTGAGAAATTGCAAACGTCGAGCAATTGCTCAGAGATGAAAAGTGCCAGCACTGAAAGCTGTTGCTAGCCAGCACCCTTCCTTGGAAGCGCTTTTGTAGGCCTAAAAACACTGGGGCTCTGGGCTTCTCTAGCCACCTAATCTTCAGCTCATCCTCTCGCGCACTCTAAAGAGAGCTCAGGTGAGAAATTGCAAACGTCCAGCAATTGCTCAGAGATGAAAAGTGCCAGCACTGAAAGCTGTTGCTAGCCAGCACCCTTCCTTGGAAGCGCTTTCACAGGCACAACAACACTGGGGCTTTGCGCTTCTCTAGCCACCAAACGTCACGGTCATTCTCTTTCCGTCTTGTAGACACGAGCTGAGAAATTGCAAACGTCGAGCAATTGCTCAGAGATGAAAAGTGCCAGCACTGAAAGCTGTTGCTAGCCAGCACCCTTCCTTGGAAGCGCTTTCACAGGCGCAGTAATAATGGGGTTTTGCGCTTCTCTACTCACCAAACGTCACGGTCATTCTCTTTCCGTCTCGTAGACACGAGCTGAGAAATTGCAAACGTCGAGCAATTGCTCAGAGATGAAAAGTGCCAGCACTGAAAGCTGTTGCTAGCCAGCACCCTTCCTTGGAAGCGCTTTCACAGGCGCAGCAACACTGGGGCTTAGCGCTTCTCTACCCACCAAACGTCACGGTCCTTCTCTTTCCGTCTCGTAGACACGAGCTGAGAAATTGCAAACGTCGAGCAATTGCTCAGAGATGAAAAGTGCCAGCACTGAAAGCTGTTGCTAGCCAGCACCCTTCCTTGGAAGCGCTTTCACAGGCGCAGCAACACTGGGGTTTTGCGCTTCTCTACCCACCAAAATTCACTGTCCTTCTCTTTCCGTCTCGTAGACACGAGCTGAGAAATTGCAAACGTCGAGCAATTGCTCAGAGATGAAAAGTGCCAGCACTGAAAGCTGTTGCTAGCTAGCACCCTTCCTTGGAAGCGCTTTCACAGGCGCAGTAACACTGGGGCTTAGCGCTTCTCTACCCACCAAATGTCACGGTCCTTCTCTTTCCGTCTCCTAGACACGAGCTGAGAAATTGCAAACGTCGAGCAATTGCTCAGAGATGAAAAGTGCCAGCACTGAAAGCTCTTGCTAGCCACCACCCTTCCTTGGAAGCGCTTTTGTAGGCCTAAGAACACTGGGGCTCTGGGCTTCTCTAGCCATCTAATCTTCTGCTCATCCTCTCGCGCACTCTAAAGAGAGCTCAGGTGAGAAATTGCAAACGTCGAGCAATTGCTCAGAGATGAAAAGTGCCAGCACTGAAAGCTGTTGCTAGCCAGCCCCCTTCCTTGGAAGCGCTTTCACAGGCGCAGCAACACTGGGGCTTTGCACTTCTCTACGCACCAAACGTCACGGTCATTCTCTTTCCGTCTCGTAGACACGAGCTGAGAAATTGCAAACGTCCAGCAATTGCTCCGAGATGAAAAGTGCCAGCACTGAAAGCTGTTGCTAGCCAGCACCCTTCCTTGGAAGCGCTTTTGTAGGCCTAAGAACAGTGGGGCTCTGGGCTTCTCTAGCCACCTCATCTTCTGCTCATCCTCGCGCGCACTCTAAAGAGAGCTCAGGTGAGAAATTGCAAACGTCCAGCAATTGCTCCGAGATGAAAAGTGCCAGCACTGAAAGCTGTTGCTAGCCAGCACCCTTCCTTGGAAGCGCTTTCACAGGCGCAGCAACACTGGGGCTTTGTGCTTCTCTAGCCACCAAACGTCACGGTCCTTCTCTTTCCGTCTCGTAGACACGAGCTGAGAAACTGCAAACGTCGAGCAATTGCTCAGAGATGAAAAGTGCCAGCACTGAAAGCTGTTGCTAGCCAGCACCCTTCCTTGGAAGCGCTTTCACAGGCGCAGCAACACTGGGGCTTTGCGCTTCTCTAGCCACCAAACGTCACGGTCCTTCTCTTTCCGTCTCGTAGACACGAGCTGAGAAGTTGCAAACGTCGAGCAATTGCTCAGAGATGAAAAGTGCCAGCACTGAAAGCTGTTGCTAGCCAGCACCCTTCCTTGGAAGCGCTTTTGTAGGCCTAAGAACACTGGGGCTCTGGGCTTCTCTAGCCACCTAATCTTCTGCTCATCCTCTCGCGCACTCTAAAGAGAGCTCAGGTGAGAAATTGCAAACGTCGAGCAATTGCTCAGAGATGAAAAGTGCCAGCACTGAAAGCTCTTGCTAGCCAGCACCCTTCCTTGGAAGCGCTTTCACAGGCGCAGTAACACTGGGGCTTTGCACTTCTCTACGCACCAAACGTCACGGTGATTCTCTTTCCGTCTCGTAGACACGAGCTGAGAAATTGCAAACGTCCAGCAATTGCTCAGAGATGAAAAGTGCCAGCACTGAAAGCTGTTGCTAGCCAGCACCCTTCCTTGGAAGCGCTTTTGTAGGCCTAAGAACACTAGGGCTCTGGGCTTCTCTAGCCACCTCATCTTCTGCTCATCCTCTCGCGCACTCTAAAGAGAGCTCAGGTGAGAAATTGCAAACGTCGAGCAATTGCTCCGAGATGAAAAGTGCCAGCACTGAAAGCTCTTGCTAGCCAGCACCCTTCCTTGGAAGCGCTTTCACAGGCGCAGTAACACTGGGGCTTTGCGCTTCTATACGCACCAAATGTCACGGTCCTTCTCTTTCCGTCTCGTAGACACGAGCTGAGAAATTGCAAACGTCGAGCAATTGCTCAGAGATGAAAAGTGCCAGCACTGAAAGCTGTTGCTAGCCAGCACCCTTCCTTGGAAGCGCTTTTGTAGGCCTAAGAACACTGGGGCTCTGGGCTTCTCTAGCCACCTCATCTTCTGCTCGTCCTCTCGCGCACTCTAAAGAGAGCTCAGGTGAGAAATTGCAAACGTCGAGCAATTGCTCAGAGATGAAAAGTGCCAGCACTGAAAGCTCTTGCTAGCCAGCACCCTTCCTTGGAAGCGCTTTTGTAGCCGTTAGAACACTGGGGCTCTGGGCTTCTCTAGGCACCTCATCTTCTGCTCATCCTCTCGCGCACTCTAAAGAGAGCTCAGGTGAGAAATTGCAAACGTCGAGCAATTGCTCCGAGATGAAAAGTGCCAGCACTGAAAGCTGTTGCTAGCCAGCCCCCTTCCTTGAAAGCGCTTTCACAGGCGCAGGAACACTGGGGCTTAGCGCTTCTCTAGCCACCAAACGTCACGGTCATTCTCTTTCCATCTCGTAGACACGAGCTGAGAAATTGCAAACGTCGAGCAATTGCTCAGAGATGAAAAGTGCCAGCACTGAAAGCTGTTGCTAGCCAGCACCCTTTCTTGGAAGCGCTTTTGTAGGCCTAAGAACACTGGGGCTCTGGGCTTCTCTAGCCACCTCATCTTCTGCTCATCCTCTCGCGCACTCTAAAGAGAGCTCAGGTGAGAAATTGCAAACGTCGAGCAATTGCTCAGAGATGAAAAGTGCCAGCACTGAAAGCTGTTGCTAGCCAGCCCCCTTCCTTGGAAGCGCTTTCACAGGCACAACAACACTGGGGCTTTGCGCTTCTCTAGCCACCAAACGTCACGGTCATTCTCTTTCCGTCTTGTAGACACGAGCTGAGAAATTGCAAACGTCGAGCAATTGCTCAGAGATGAAAAGTGGCAGCACTGAAAGCTGTTGCTAGCCAGCACCCTTCCTTGGAAGCGCTTTCACAGGCGCAGCAACACTGGGGCTTTGCGCTTCTCTAGCCACCAAGCGTCACGGTCCTTCTCTTTCCGTCTCGTAGACACGAGCTGAGAAATTGCAAACGTCGAGCAATTGCTCAGGGATGAAAAGTGCCAGCACTGAAAGCTCTTGCTAGCCAGCACCCTTCCTTGGAAGCGCTTTCACAGGCGCAGCAACACTGGGGCTTTGCGCTTCTATACGCACCAAACGTCACGGTCCTTCTCTTTCCGTCTCGTAGACACGAGCTGAGAAATTGCAAACGTCCAGCAATTGCTCCGAGATGAAAAGTGCCAGCACTGAAAGCTCTTGCTAGCCAGCACCCTTCCTTGGAAGCGCTTTTGTAGGCCTAAGAACACTGGGGCTCTGGGCTTCTCTAGCCACCTCATCTTCTGCTCATCCTCTCGCGCACTCTAAAGAGAGCTCAGGTGAGAAATTGCAAACGTCGAGCAATTGCTCAGAGCTGAAAAGTGCCAGCACTGAAAGCTGTTGCTAGCCAGCACCCTTCCTTGGAAGCGCTTTCACAGGCGCAGCAACACTGGGGCTTTGCGCTTCTCTACCCACCAAACGTCACGGTCCTTCTCTTTCCGTCGGTAGACACGAGCTGAGAAATTGCAAACGTCGAGCAATTGCTCCGAGATGAAAAGTGCCAGCACTGAAAGCTGTTGCTAGCCAGCACCCTTCCTTGGAAGCGCTTTTGTAGGCCTAAGAACACTGGGGCTCTGGGCTTCTCTAGCCACCTAAGCTTCTGCTCATCCTCGCGCGCAGTCTAAAGAGAGCTCAGGTGAGAAATTGCAAACGTCGAGCAATTGCTCCGAGATGAAAAGTGCCAGCACTGAAAGCTCTTGCTAGCCAGCACCCTTCCTTGGAAGCGCTTTTGTAGGCCTAAGAACACTGGGGCTCTGGGCTTCTCTAGCCACCTCATCTTCTGCTCGTCCTCTCGCGCACTCTAAAGAGAGCTCAGGTGAGAAATTGCAAATGTCGAGCAATTGCTCCGAGATGAAAAGTGCCAGCACTGAAAGCTGTTGCTAGCCAGCACCCTTCCTTGGAAGCGCTTTCACAGGCGCAGTAACACTGGGGCTTTGCACTTCTCTACGCACCAAACGTCACGGTCCTTCTCTTTCCGTCTCGTAGACACGAGCTGAGAAATTGCAAACATCGAGCAATTGCTCAGAGATGAAAAGTGCCAGCACTGAAAGCTGTTGCTAGCCAGCACCCTTCCTTGGAAGCGCTTTCACAGGCGCAGCAACACTGGGGCTTTGTGCTTCTATACGCACCAAACGTCACGGTCATTCTCTTTCCGTCTCGTAGACACGAGCTGAGAAATTGCAAACGTCGAGCAATTGCTCAGAGATGAAAAGTGCCAGCACTGAAAGCTGTTGCTAGCCAGCACCCTTCCTTGGAAGCGCTTTTGTAGGCCTAAGAACACTGGGGCTCTGGGCTTCTCTAGCCACCTCATCTTCTGCTCATCCTCTCGCGCACTCTAAAGAGAGCTCAGGTGAGAAATTGCAAATGTCGAGCAATTGCTCCGAGATGAAAAGTGCCAGCACTGAAAGCTGTTGCTAGCCAGCACCCTTCCTTGGAAGCGCTTTCACAGGCGCAGTAACACTGGGGCTTTGCACTTCTGTACGCACCAAACGTCACGGTCCTTCTCTTTCCGTCTCGTAGACACGAGCTGAGAAATTGCAAACATCGAGCAATTGCTCAGAGATGAAAAGTGCCAGCACTGAAAGCTCTTGCTAGCCAGCACCCTTCCTTGGAAGCGCTTTCACAGGCGCAGCAACACTGGGGCTTTGTGCTTCTATACGCACCAAACGTCACGGTCATTCTCTTTCCGTCGGTAGACACGAGCTGAGAAATTGCAAACGTCGAGCAATTGCTCCGAGATGAAAAGTGCCAGCACTGAAAGCTCTTGCTAGCCAGCACCCTTCCTTGGAAGCGCTTTTGTAGGCCTAAGAACACTGGGGCTCTGGGCTTCTCTAGCCACCTCATCTTCTGCTCATCCTCTCGCGCACTCTAAAGAGAGCTCAGGTGAGAAATTGCAAATGTCGAGCAATTGCTCCGAGATGAAAAGTGCCAGCACTGAAAGCTGTTGCTAGCCAGCACCCTTCCTTGGAAGCGCTTTCACAGGCGCAGTAACACTGGGGCTTTGCACTTCTGTACGCACCAAACGTCACGGTCCTTCTCTTTCCGTCTCGTAGACACGAGCTGAGAAATTGCAAACATCGAGCAATTGCTCAGAGATGAAAAGTGCCAGCACTGAAAGCTCTTGCTAGCCAGCACCCTTCCTTGGAAGCGCTTTCACAGGCGCAGCAACACTGGGGCTTTGTGCTTCTATACGCACCAAACGTCACGGTCCTTCTCTTTCCGTCTCGTAGACACGAGCTGAGAAATTGCAAACGTCGAGCAATTGCTCAGAGATGAAAAGTGCCAGCACTGAAAGCTGTTGCTAGCCAGCACCCTTCCTTGGAAGCGCTTTTGTAGGCCTAAGAACACTGGGGCTCTGGGCTTCTCTAGCCACCTAATCTTCTGCTCATCCTCTCGCGCACTCTAAAGAGAGCTCAGGTGAGAAATTGCAAACGTCGAGCAATTGCTCAGAGCTGAAAAGTGCCAGCACTGAAAGCTGTTGCTAGCCAGCACCCTTCCTTGGAAGCGCTTTCACAGGCGCAGCAACACTGGGGCTTTGCGCTTCTCTACCCACCAAACGTCACGGTCCTTCTCTTTCCGTCGGTAGACACGAGCTGAGAAATTGCAAACGTCGAGCAATTGCTCCGAGATGAAAAGTGCCAGCACTGAAAGCTGTTGCTAGCCAGCACCCTTCCTTGGAAGCGCTTTTGTAGGCCTAAGAACACTGGGGCTCTGGGCTTCTCTAGCCACCTAAGCTTCTGCTCATCCTCGCGCGCACTCTAAAGAGAGCTCAGGTGAGAAATTGCAAACGTCGAGCAATTGCTCCGAGATGAAAAGTGCCAGCACTGAAAGCTCTTGCTAGCCAGCACCCTTCCTTGGAAGCGCTTTTGTAGGCCTAAGAACACTGGGGCTCTGGGCTTCTCTAGCCACCTCATCTTCTGCTCGTCCTCTCGCGCACTCTAAAGAGAGCTCAGGTGAGAAATTGCAAATGTCGAGCAATTGCTCCGAGATGAAAAGTGCCAGCACTGAAAGCTGTTGCTAGCCAGCACCCTTCCTTGGAAGCGCTTTCACAGGCGCAGTAACACTGGGGCTTTGCACTTCTGTACGCACCAAACGTCACGGTCCTTCTCTTTCCGTCTCGTAGACACGAGCTGAGAAATTGCAAACATCGAGCAATTGCTCAGAGATGAAAAGTGCCAGCACTGAAAGCTCTTGCTAGCCAGCACCCTTCCTTGGAAGCGCTTTCACAGGCGCAGCAACACTGGGGCTTTGTGCTTCTATACGCACCAAACGTCACGGTCATTCTCTCTCCGTCTCGTAGACACGAGCTGAGAAATTGCAAACGTCGAGCAATTGCTCAGAGATGAAAAGTGCCAGCACTGAAAGCTGTTGCTAGCCAGCACCCTTCCTTGGAAGCGCTTTTGTAGGCCTAAGAACACTGGGGCTCTGGGCTTCTCTAGCCACCTAAGCTTCTGCTCATCCTCGCGCGCACTCTAAAGAGAGCTCAGGTGAGAAATTGCAAACGTCGAGCAATTGCTCCGAGATGAAAAGTGCCAGCACTGAAAGCTCTTGCTAGCCAGCACCCTTCCTTGGAAGCGCTTTTGTAGGCCTAAGAACACTGGGGCTCTGGGCTTCTCTAGCCACCTCATCTTCTGCTCGTCCTCTCGCGCACTCTAAAGAGAGCTCAGGTGAGAAATTGCAAATGTCGAGCAATTGCTCCGAGATGAAAAGTGCCAGCACTGAAAGCTGTTGCTAGCCAGCACCCTTCCTTGGAAGCGCTTTCACAGGCGCAGTAACACTGGGGCTTTGCACTTCTGTACGCACCAAACGTCACGGTCCTTCTCTTTCCGTCTCGTAGACACGAGCTGAGAAATTGCAAACATCGAGCAATTGCTCAGAGATGAAAAGTGCCAGCACTGAAAGCTGTTGCTAGCCAGCACCCTTCCTTGGAAGCGCTTTCACAGGCGCAGCAACACTGGGGCTTTGTGCTTCTATACGCACCAAACGTCACGGTCATTCTCTTTCCGTCTCGTAGACACGAGCTGAGAAATTGCAAACGTCGAGCAATTGCTCAGAGATGAAAAGTGCCAGCACTGAAAGCTGTTGCTAGCCAGCACCCTTCCTTGGAAGCGCTTTTGTAGGCCTAAGAACACTGGGGCTCTGGGCTTCTCTAGCCACCTCATCTTCTGCTCATCCTCTCGCGCACTCTAAAGAGAGCTCAGGTGAGAAATTGCAAATGTCGAGCAATTGCTCCGAGATGAAAAGTGCCAGCACTGAAAGCTGTTGCTAGCCAGCACCCTTCCTTGGAAGCGCTTTCACAGGCGCAGTAACACTGGGGCTTTGCACTTCTGTACGCACCAAACGTCACGGTCCTTCTCTTTCCGTCTCGTAGACACGAGCTGAGAAATTGCAAACATCGAGCAATTGCTCAGAGATGAAAAGTGCCAGCACTGAAAGCTCTTGCTAGCCAGCACCCTTCCTTGGAAGCGCTTTCACAGGCGCAGCAACACTGGGGCTTTGTGCTTCTATAGCCACCAAACGTCACGGTCCTTCTCTTTCCGTCTCCTAGACACGAGCTGAGAAATTGCAAACGTCGAGCAATTGCTCAGAGATGAAAAGTGCCAGCACTGAAAGCTGTTGCTAGCCAGCACCCTTCCTTGGAAGCGCTTTTGTAGCCCTTAGAACACTGGGGCTCTGGGCTTCTCTAGCCACCTCATCTTCTGCTCATCCTCTCACGCACTCTAAAGAGAGCTCAGGTGAGAAATTGCAAACGTCCAGCAATTGCTCAGAGATGAAAAGTGCCAGCACTGAAAGCTGTTGCTAGCCAGCACCCTTCCTTGGAAGCGCTTTCACAGGCGCAGCAACACTGGGGCTTTGTGCTTCTCTAGCCACCAAACGTCACGGTCCTTCTCTTTCCGTCTACTAGACACGAGCTGAGAAATTGCAAACGTCGAGCAATTGCTCAGAGATGAAAAGTGCCAGCACTGAAAGCTGTTGCTAGCCAGCACCCTTCCTTGGAAGCGCTTTTGTAGGCCTAAGAACACTGGGGCTCTGGGCTTCTCTAGCCACCTCATCTTCTGCTCATCCTCTCGCGCACTCTAAAGAGAGCTCAGGTGAGAAATTGCAAACTTCGAGCAATTGCTCCGAGATGAAAAGTGCCAGCACTGAAAGCTGTTGCTAGCCAGCACCCTTCCTTGGAAGCGCTTTCACAGGCGCAGCAACACTGGGGCTTTGCGCTTCTATACGCACCAAACGTCACGGTCCTTCTCTTTCCGTCGGTAGACACGAGCTGAGAAATTGCAAACGTCGAGCAATTGCTCAGAGATGAAAAGTGCCAGCACTGAAAGCTGTTGCTAGCCAGCACCCTTCCTTGGAAGCGCTTTCACAGGCGCAGTAACACTGCGGCTTTGCGCTTCTCTAGCCACCAAAATTCACGGTCATTCTCTTTCCGTCTCGTAGACACGAGCTGAGAAATTGCAAACGTCGAGCAATTGCTCCGAGATGAAAAGTGCCAGCACTGAAAGCTGTTGCTAGCCAGCACCCTTCCTTGGAAGCGCTTTTGTAGGCCTAAGAACACTGGGGCTCTGGGCTTCTCTAGCCACCTCATCCTCTGCTCATCCTCTCGCGCACTCTAAAGAGAGCTCAGGTGAGAAATTGCAAACGTCGAGCAATTGCTCAGAGATGAAAAGTGCCAGCACTGAAAGCTGTTGCTAGCCAGCACCCTTCCTTGGAAGCGCTTTTGTAGGCCTAAGAACACTGGGGCTCTGGGCTTCTCTAGCCACCTCATCTTCTGCTCATCCTCTCGCGCACTCTAAAGAGAGCTCAGGTGAGAAATTGCAAACGTCGAGCAATTGCTCAGAGATGAAAAGTGCCAGCACTGAAAGCTGTTGCTAGCCAGCACCCTTCCTTGGAAGCGCTTTCACAGGCGCAGTAACACTGGGGCTTTGCACTTCTCTAGCCACCAAACGTCACGGTCCTTCTCTTTCCGTCTCGTAGACACGAGCTGAGAAATTGCAAACGTCGAGCAATTGCTCAGAGATGAAAAGTGCCAGCACTGAAAGCTGTTGCTAGCCAGCACCCTTCCTTGGAAGCGCTTTTGTAGGCCTAAGAACACTGGGGCTCTGGGCTTCTCTAGCCACCTCATCTTCTGCTCATCCTCGCGCGCACTCTAAAGAGAGCTCAGGTGAGAAATTGCAAACGTCCAGCAATTGCTCCGAGATGAAAAGTGCCAGCACTGAAAGCTGTTGCTAGCCAGCACCCTTCCTTGGAAGCGCTTTCACAGGCGCAGCAACACTGGGGCTTTGCGCTTCTCTAGCCACCAAACGTCACGGTCCTTCTCTTTCCGTCTCGTAGACACGAGCTGAGAAACTGCAAACGTCGAGCAATTGCTCCGAGATCAAAAGTGCCAGCACTGAAAGCTGTTGCTAGCCAGCACCCTTCCTTGGAAGCGCTTTTGTAGGCCTAAGAACACTGGGGCTCTGGGCTTCTCTAGCCACCTCATCTTCTGCTCGTCCTCTCGCGCACTCTAAAGAGAGCTCAGGTGAGAAATTGCAAACGTCGAGCAATTGCTCAGAGATGAAAAGTGCCAGCACTGAAAGCTGTTGCTAGCCAGCACCCTTCCTTGGAAGCGCTTTCACAGGCGCAGTAACACTGGGGCTTTGCACTTCTGTACGCACCAAACGTCACGGTCCTTCTCTTTCCGTCTCGTAGACACGAGCTGAGAAATTGCAAACATCGAGCAATTGCTCAGAGATGAAAAGTGCCAGCACTGAAAGCTGTTGCTAGCCAGCACCCTTCCTTGGAAGCGCTTTTGTAGGCCTAAGAACACTGGGGCTCTGGGCTTCTCTAGCCACCTCATCTTCTGCTCGTCCTCTCGCGCACTCTAAAGAGAGCTCAGGTGAGAAATTGCAAACGTCGAGCAATTGCTCCGAGATGAAAAGTGCCAGCACTGAAAGCTCTTGCTAGCCAGCACCCTTCCTTCGAAGCGCTTTCACAGGCGCAGCAACACTGGGGCTTTGCGCTTCTATACGCACCAAATGTCACGGTCCTTCTCTTTCCGTCTCGTAGACACGAGCTGAGAAATTGCAAACATCGAGCAATTGCTCAGAGATGAAAAGTGCCAGCACTGAAAGCTGTTGCTAGCCAGCACCCTTCCTTGGAAGCGCTTTTGTAGGCCTAAGAACACTGGGGCTCTGGGCTTCTCTAGCCACCTCATCTTCTGCTCGTCCTCTCGCGCACTCTAAAGAGAGCTCAGGTGAGAAATTGCAAACGTCGAGCAATTGCTCCGAGATGAAAAGTGCCAGCACTGAAAGCTCTTGCTAGCCAGCACCCTTCCTTCGAAGCGCTTTCACAGGCGCAGCAACACTGGGGCTTTGCGCTTCTATACGCACCAAATGTCACGGTCCTTCTCTTTCCGTCTCGTAGACACGAGCTGAGAAATTGCAAACGTCGAGCAATTGCTCAGAGATGAAAAGTGCCAGCACTGAAAGCTGTTGCTAGCCAGCACCCTTCCTTGGAAGCGCTTTCACAGGCGCAGGAACACTGGGGCTTTGCACTTCTATACGCACCAAAGGTCACGGTCCTTCTCTTTCCGTCTCGTAGACACGAGCTGAGAAATTGCAAACGTCGAGCAATTGCTCAGAGATGAAAAGTGCCAGCACTGAAAGCTGTTGCTAGCCAGCACCCTTCCTTGGAAGCGCTTTCACAGGCGCAGCAACACTGGGGCTTTGTGCTTCTATACGCACCAAACGTCACGGTCATTCTCTTTCCGTCTCGTAGACACGAGCTGAGAAATTGCAAACGTCGAGCAATTGCTCAGAGATGAAAAGTGCCAGCACTGAAAGCTGTTGCTAGCCAGCACCCTTCCTTGGAAGCGCTTTTGTAGCCCTAAGAACACTGGGGCTCTGGGCTTCTCTAGCCACCTCATCTTCTGCTCGTCCTCTCGCGCACTCTAAAGAGAGCTCAGGTGAGAAATTGCAAACGTCCAGCAATTGCTCAGAGATGAAAAGTGCCAGCACTGAAAGCTGTTGCTAGCCAGCACCCTTCCTTGGAAGCGCTTTCACAGGCGCAGCAACACTGGGGCTTTGCGCTTCTCTAGCCACCAAAAGTCACGGTCCTTCCCTTTCCGTCTTGTAGATATGAGCTGAGAAATTGCAAACGTCGAGCAATTGCTCAGAGATGAAAAGTGCCAGCACTGAAAGCTCTTGCTAGCCAGCACCCTTCCTTGGAAGCGCTTTTGTAGGCCTAAGAACACTGGGGCTCTGGGCTTCTCTAGCCACCTCATCTTCTGCTCGTCCTCTCGCGCACTCTAAAGAGAGCTCAGGTGAGAAATTGCAAACGTCGAGCAATTGCTCCGAGATGAAAAGTGCCAGCACTGAAAGCTGTTGCTAGCCAGCACCCTTCCTTGGAAGCGCTTTCACAGGCGCAGTAACACTGGGGCTTTGCACTTCTGTACGCACCAAACGTCACGGTCCTTCTCTTTCCGTCTCGTAGACACGAGCTGAGAAATTGCAAACATCGAGCAATTGCTCCGAGATGAAAAGTGCCAGCACTGAAAGCTGTTGCTAGCCAGCACCCTTCCTTGGAAGCGCTTTCACAGGCGCAGCAACACTGGGGCTTTGTGCTTCTCTAGCCACCAAACGTCACGGTCCTTCTCTTTCCGTCTCCTAGACACGAGCTGAGAAATTGCAAACGTCGAGCAATTGCTCAGAGATGAAAAGTGCCAGCACTGAAAGCTGTTGCTAGCCACCACCCTTCCTTGGAAGCGCTTTTGTAGGCCTAAGAACACTGGGGCTCTGGGCTTCTCTAGCCACCTCATCTTCTGCTCATCCTCTCGCGCACTCTAAAGAGAGCTCAGGTGAGAAATTGCAAACTTCGAGCAATTGCTCAGAGATGAAAAGTGCCAGCACTGAAAGCTGTTGCTAGCCAGCACCCTTCCTTGGAAGCGCTTTCACAGGCGCAGCAACACTGGGGCTTTGCGCTTCTATACGCACCAAACGTCACGGTCCTTCTCTTTCCGTCGGTAGACACGAGCTGAGAAATTGCAAACGTCGAGCAATTGCTCCGAGATGAAAAGTGCCAGCACTGAAAGCTGTTGCTAGCCAGCACCCTTCCTTGGAAGCGCTTTCACAGGCGCAGTAACACTGGGGCTTTGCACTTCTCTACCCACCAAACGTCACGGTCATTCTCTTTCCGTCTCCTAGACACGAGCTGAGAAATTGCAAACGTCGAGCAATTGCTCAGAGATGAAAAGTGCCAGCACTGAAAGCTGTTGCTAGCCAGCACCCTTCCTTGGAAGCGCTTTTGTAGGCCTAAGAACACTGGGGCTCTGGGCTTCTCTAGCCACCTCATCCTCTGCTCATCCTCTCGCGCACTCTAAAGAGAGCTCAGGTGAGAAATTGCAAACGTCAAGCAATTGCTCAGAGATGAAAAGTGCCAGCACTGAAAGCTGTTGCTAGCCAGCACCCTTCCTTGGAAGCGCTTTTGTAGCCCTAAGAACACTGGGGCTCTGGGCTTCTCTAGCCATCTAATCTTCTGCTCATCCTCTCGCACACTCTAAAGAGAGCTCAGGTGAGAAATTGCAAACGTCGAGCAATTGCTCAGAGATGAAAAGTGCCAGCACTGAAAGCTGTTGCTAGCCAGCACCCTTCCTTGGAAGCGCTTTCACAGGCGCAGGAACACTGGGGCTTTGCGCTTCTCTACGCACCAAACGTCACGGTCCTTCTCTTTCCGTCTCGTAGACACGAGCTGAGAAATTGCAAACGTCGAGCAATTGCTCCGAGATGAAAAGTGCCAGCACTGAAAGCTGTTGCTAGCCAGCACCCTTCCTTGGAAGCGCTTTTGTAGGCCTAAGAACACTGGGGCTCTGGGCTTCTCTAGCCACCTCATCTTCTGCTCATCCTCGCGCGCACTCTAAAGAGAGCTCAGGTGAGAAATTGCAAACGTCCAGCAATTGCTCCGAGATGAAAAGTGCCAGCACTGAAAGCTGTTGCTAGCCAGCACCCTTCCTTGGAAGCGCTTTCACAGGCGCAGCAACAGTGGGGCTTTGCGCTTCTCTAGCCACCAAACGTCACGGTCCTTCTCTTTCCGTCTCGTAGACACGAGCTGAGAAACTGCAAACGTCGAGCAATTGCTCAGAGATGAAAAGTGCCTGCACTGAAAGCTGTTGCTAGCCAGCACCCTTCCTTGGAAGCGCTTTCACAGGCGCAGCAACACTGGGGCTTTGCGCTTCTCTAGCCACCAAACGTCATGGTCCTTCTCTTTCCGTCGGTAGACACGAGCTGAGAAATTGCAAACGTCGAGCAATTGCTCAGAGATGAAAAGTGCCAGCACTGAAAGCTGTTGCTAGCCAGCACCCTTCCTTGGAAGCGCTTTTGTAGGCCTAAGAACACTGGGGCTCTGGGCTTCTCTAGCCACCTAATCTTCTGCTCATCCTCTCGCGCACTCTAAAGAGAGCTCAGGTGAGAAATTGCAAACGTCGAGCAATTGCTCAGAGATGAAAAGTGCCAGCACTGAAAGCTGTTGCTAGCCAGCACCCTTCCTTCGAAGCGCTTTCACAGGCGCAGCAACACTGGGGCTTTGCGCTTCTATACGCACCAAAGGTCACGGTCCTTCTCTTTCCGTCTCGTAGACACGAGCTGAGAAATTGCAAACGTCGAGCAATTGCTCAGAGATGAAAAGTGCCAGCACTGAAAGCTGTTGCTAGCCAGCACCCTTCCTTGGAAGCGCTTTTGTAGGCCTAAGAACACTGGGGCTCTGGGCTTCTCTAGCCACCTCATCTTCTGCTCATCCTCTCGCGCACTCTAAAGAGAGCTCAGGTGAGAAATTGCAAACGTCCAGCAATTGCTCAGAGATGAAAAGTGCCAGCACTGAAAGCTCTTGCTAGCCAGCACCCTTCCATGGAAGCGCTTTCACAGGCGCAGGAACAGTGGGGCTTTGCACTTCTATACGCACCAAAGGTCACGGTCCTTCTCTTTCCGTCTCGTAGACACGAGCTGAGAAATTGCAAACGTGGAGCAATTGCTCAGAGATGAAAAGTGCCAGCACTGAAAGCTCTTGCTAGCCAGCACCCTTCCTTGGAAGCGCTTTTGTAGCCCTTAGAACACTGGGGCTCTGGGCTTCTCTAGCCACCTCATCTTCTGCTCATCCTCTCGTGCACTCTAAAGAGAGCTCAGGTGAGAAATTGCAAATGTCGAGCAATTGCTCAGAGATGAAAAGTGCCAGCACTGAAAGCTGTTGCTAGCCAGCACCCTTCCTTGAAAGCGCTTTCACAGGCGCAGCAACACTGGGGCTTAGCGCTTCTCTAGCCACCAAACGTCACGGTCCTTCTCTTTCCGTCTCGTAGACACGAGCTGAGAAATTGCAAACGTCGAGCAATTGCTCAGAGATGAAAAGTGCCAGCACTGAAAGCTGTTGCTAGCCAGCCCCCTTTCTTGCAAGCGCTTTTGTAGGCCTAAGAACACTGGGGCTCTGGGCTTCTCTAGCCACCTCATCTTCTGCTCATCCTCTCGCGCACTCTAAAGAGAGCTCAGGTGAGAAATTGCAAACGTCGAGCAATTGCTCCGAGATAAAAGTGCCAGCACTGAAAGCTGTTGCTAGCCAGCACCCTTCCTTGGAAGCGCTTTTGTAGGCCTAAGAACACTAGGGCTCTGGGCTTCTCTAGCCACCTCATCTTCTGCTCATCCTCTCGCGCACTCTAAAGAGAGCTCAGGTGAGAAATTGCAAACGTCGAGCAATTGCTCCGAGATGAAAAGTGCCAGCACTGAAAGCTGTTGCTAGCCAGCACCCTTCCTTGGAAGCGCTTTCACAGGCGCAGCAACACTGGGGCTTTGCGCTTCTATACGCACCAAATGTCACGGTCCTTCTCTTTCCGTCTCGTAGACACGAGCTGAGAAATTGCAAACGTCGAGCAATTGCTCAGAGATGAAAAGTGCCAGCACTGAAAGCTGTTGCTAGCCAGCACCCTTCCTTGGAAGCGCTTTTGTAGGCCTAAGAACAGTGGGGCTCTGGGCTTCTCTAGCCACCTCATCTTCTGCTCATCCTCTCGCGCACTCTAAAGAGAGCTCAGGTGAGAAATTGCAAACGTCGAGCAATTGCTCAGAGATGAAAAGTGCCAGCACTGAAAGCTGTTGCTAGCCAGCACCCTTCCTTGGAAGCGCTTTCACAGGCGCAGCAACACTGGGGCTTTGCGCTTCTCTACCCACCAAACGTCACGGTCCTTCTCTTTCCGTCTCGTAGACACGAGCTGAGAAATTGCAAACGTCGAGCAATTGCTCAGAGATGAAAAGTGCCAGCACTGAAAGCTGTTGCTAGCCAGCACCCTTCCTTGGAAGCGCTTTTGTAGGCCTAAGAACACTGGGGCTCTGGGCTTCTCTAGCCACCTCATCTTCTGCTCATCCTCTCGCGCACTCTAAAGAGAGCTCAGGTGAGAAATTGCAAACGTCGAGCAATTGCTCCGAGATAAAAGTGCCAGCACTGAAAGCTGTTGCTAGCCAGCACCCTTCCTTGGAAGCGCTTTTGTAGGCCTAAGAACACTAGGGCTCTGGGCTTCTCTAGCCACCTCATCTTCTGCTCATCCTCTCGCGCACTCTAAAGAGAGCTCAGCTGAGAAATTGCAAACGTCGAGCAATTGCTCCGAGATGAAAAGTGCCAGCACTGAAAGCTGTTGCTAGCCAGCACCCTTCCTTGGAAGCGCTTTCACAGGCGCAGCAACACTGGGGCTTTGCGCTTCTATACGCACCAAATGTCACGGTCCTTCTCTTTCCGTCTCGTAGACACGAGCTGAGAAATTGCAAACGTCGAGCAATTGCTCAGAGATGAAAAGTGCCAGCACTGAAAGCTGTTGCTAGCCAGCACCCTTCCTTGGAAGCGCTTTTGTAGGCCTAAGAACAGTGGGGCTCTGGGCTTCTCTAGCCACCTCATCTTCTGCTCATCCTCTCGCGCACTCTAAAGAGAGCTCAGGTGAGAAATTGCAAACGTCGAGCAATTGCTCAGAGATGAAAAGTGCCAGCACTGAAAGCTGTTGCTAGCCAGCACCCTTCCTTGGAAGCGCTTTCACAGGCGCAGCAACACTGGGGCTTTGCGCTTCTCTACGCACCAAACGTCACGTTCCTTCTCTTTCCGTCTCGTACACACGAGCTGAGAAATTGCAAACGTCCAGCAATTGCTCAGAGATGAAAAGTGCCAGCACTGAAAGCTCTTGCTAGCCAGCACCCTTCCTTGGAAGCGCTTTTGTAGCCCTTAGAACACTGGGGCTCTGGGCTTCTCTAGCCACCTAATCTTCTGCTCATCCTCTCGTGCACTCTAAAGAGAGCTCAGGTGAGAAATTGCAAATGTCGAGCAATTGCTCCGAGATGAAAAGTGCCAGCACTGAAAGCTGTTGCTAGCCAGCACCCTTCCTTGGAAGCGCTTTCACAGGCGCAGGAACACTGGGGCTTTGCACTTCTATACGCACCAAAGGTCACGGTCCTTCTCTTTCCGTCTCGTAGACACGAGCTGAGAAATTGCAAACGTCGAGCAATTGCTCCAAGATGAAAAGTGCCAGCACTGAAAGCTGTTGCTAGCCAGCACCCTTCCTTGGAAGCGCTTTTGTAGCCCTTAGAACACTGGGGCTCTGGGCTTCTCTAGCCACCTCATCTTCTGCTCATCCTCTCGCGCACTCTAAAGAGAGCTCAGGTGAGAAATTGCAAATGTCGAGCAATTGCTCCGAGATGAAAAGTGCCAGCACTGATAGCTGTTGCTAGCCAGCACCCTTCCTTGGAAGCGCTTTCACAGGCGCAGCAACACTGGGGCTTTGCGCTTCTCTAGCCACCAAACGTCACGGTCATTCTCTTTCCGCCTCGTAGACACGAGCTGAGAAATTGCAAACGTCGAGCAATTGCTCCGAGATGAAAAGTGCCAGCACTGAAAGCTGTTGCTAGCCAGCACCCTTCCTTGGAAGCGCTTTCACAGGCGCAGCAACACTGGGGCTCTGGGCTTCTCTAGCCACCTCATCTTCTGCTCATCCTCTCGCGCACTCTAAAGAGAGCTCAGGTGAGAAATTGCAAACGTCGAACAATTGCTCAGAGATGAAAAGTGCCAGCACTGAAAGCTGTTGCTAGCCAGCACCCTTCCTTGGAAGCGCTTTCACAGGCACAGCAACACTGGGGCTTTGCGCTTCTCTACGCACCAAACGTCACGGTCCTTCTCTTTCCGTCTTGTAGACACGAGCTGAGAAATTGCAAACGTCGAGCAATTGCTCCGAGATGAAAAGTGCCAGCACTGAAAGCTGTTGCTAGCCAGCACCCTTCCTTGGAAGCCCTTTTGTAGGCCTAAGAAGACTTGGGCTCTGGGCTTCTCTAGCCACCTCATCTTCTGCTCATCCTCTCGCGCACTCTAAAGAGAGCTCAGGTGAGAAATTGCAAACGTCGAGCAATTGCTCCGAGATGAAAAGTGCCAGCACTGAAAGCTGTTGCTAGCCAGCACCCTTCCTTGGAAGCGCTTTTGTAGGCCTAAGAACACTGGGGCTCTGGGCTTCTCTAGCCACCTCATCTTCTGCTCATCCTCTCGCGCACTCTAAAGAGAGCTCAGGTGAGAAATTGCAAACGTCGAGCAATTGCTCCGAGATGAAAAGTGCCAGCACTGAAAGCTGTTGCTAGCCAGCACCCTTCCTTGGAAGCGCTTTCACAGGCACAGCAACACTGGGGCTTTGCGCTTCTATACGCACCAAATGTCACGGTCCTTATCTTTCCGTCTCGTAGACACGAGCTGAGAAATTGCAAACGTCGAGCAATTGCTCAGAGATGAAAAGTGCCAGCACTGAAAGCTGTTGCTAGCCAGCACCCTTCCTTGGAAGCGCTTTCACAGGCGCAGCAACACTGGGGCTTTGTGCTTCTATACGCACCAAACGTCACGGTCATTCTCTTTCCGTCTCGTAGACACGAGCTGAGAAATTGCAAACGTCGAGCAATTGCTCAGAGATGAAAAGTGCCAGCACTGAAAGCTGTTGCTAGCCAGCACCCTTCCTTGGAAGCGCTTTTGTAGCCCTTAGAACACTGGGGCTCTGGGCTTCTCTAGCCACCTCATCTTCTGCTCATCCTCTCGCGCACTCTAAAGAGAGCTCAGGTGAGAAATTGCAAACGTCCAGCAATTGCTCAGAGATGAAAAGTGCCAGCACTGAAAGCTGTTGCTAGCCAGCACCCTTCCTTGGAAGCGCTTTCACAGGCGCAGCAACACTGGGGCTTTGCGCTTCTCTAGCCACCAAAAGTCACGGTCCTTCCCTTTCCGTCTTGTAGATATGAGCTGAGAAATTGCAAACGTCGAGCAATTGCTCAGAGATGAAAAGTGCCAGCACTGAAAGCTCTTGCTAGCCAGCACCCTTCCTTGGAAGCGCTTTTGTAGGCCTAAGAACACTGGGGCTCTGGGCTTCTCTAGCCACCTCATCTTCTGCTCGTCCTCTCGCGCACTCTAAAGAGAGCTCAGGTGAGAAATTGCAAACGTCGAGCAATTGCTCCGAGATGAAAAGTGCCAGCACTGAAAGCTGTTGCTAGCCAGCACCCTTCCTTGGAAGCGCTTTCACAGGCGCAGTAACACTGGGGCTTTGCACTTCTGTACGCACCAAACGTCACGGTCCTTCTCTTTCCGTCTCGTAGACACGAGCTGAGAAATTGCAAACATCGAGCAATTGCTCTGAGATGAAAAGTGCCAGCACTGAAAGCTGTTGCTAGCCAGCACCCTTCCTTGGAAGCGCTTTCACAGGCGCAGCAACACTGGGGCTTTGTGCTTCTCTAGCCACCAAACGTCACGGTCCTTCTCTTTCCGTCTCCTAGACACGAGCTGAGAAATTGCAAACGTCCAGCAATTGCTCCGAGATGAAAAGTGCCAGCACTGAAAGCTGTTGCTAGCCAGCACCCTTCCTTGGAAGCGCTTTTGTAGGCCTAAGAACACTGGGGCTCTGGGCTTCTCTAGCCACCTCATCTTCTGCTCATCCTCTCGCGCACTCTAAAGAGAGCTCAGGTGAGAAATTGCAAACTTCGAGCAATTGCTCAGAGATGAAAAGTGCCAGCACTGAAAGCTGTTGCTAGCCAGCACCCTTCCTTGGAAGCGCTTTCACAGGCGCAGCAACACTGGGGTTTGCGCTTCTATACGCACCAAACGTCACGGTCCTTCTCTTTCCGTCGGTAGACACGAGCTGAGAAATTGCAAACGTCGAGCAATTGCTCCGAGATGAAAAGTGCCAGCACTGAAAGCTGTTGCTAGCCAGCACCCTTCCTTGGAAGCGCTTTCACAGGCGCAGTAACACTGCGGCTTTGCACTTCTCTACCCACCAAACGTCACGGTCATTCTCTTTCCGTCTCGTAGACACGAGCTGAGAAATTGCAAACGTCGAGCAATTGCTCAGAGATGAAAAGTGCCAGCACTGAAAGCTGTTGCTAGCCAGCACCCTTCCTTGGAAGCGCTTTTGTAGGCCTAAGAACACTGGGGCTCTGGGCTTCTCTAGCCACCTCATCCTCTGCTCATCCTCTCGCGCACTCTAAAGAGAGCTCAGGTGAGAAATTGCAAACGTCAAGCAATTGCTCAGAGATGAAAAGTGCCAGCACTGAAAGCTGTTGCTAGCCAGCACCCTTCCTTGGAAGCGCTTTTGTAGGCCTAAGAACACTGGGGCTCTGGGCTTCTCTAGCCATCTAATCTTCTGCTCATCCTCTCGCACACTCTAAAGAGAGCTCAGGTGAGAAATTGCAAACGTCGAGCAATTGCTCAGAGATGAAAAGTGCCAGCACTGAAAGCTGTTGCTAGCCAGCACCCTTCCTTGGAAGCGCTTTCACAGGCGCAGGAACACTGGGGCTTTGCGCTTCTCTACGCACCAAACGTCACGGTCCTTCTCTTTCCGTCTCGTAGACACGAGCTGAGAAATTGCAAACGTCGAGCAATTGCTCCGAGATGAAAAGTGCCAGCACTGAAAGCTGTTGCTAGCCAGCACCCTTCCTTGGAAGCGCTTTTGTAGGCCTAAGAACACTGGGGCTCTGGGCTTCTCTAGCCACCTCATCTTCTGCTCATCCTCGCGCGCACTCTAAAGAGAGCTCAGGTGAGAAATTGCAAACGTCCAGCAATTGCTCCGAGATGAAAAGTGCCAGCACTGAAAGCTGTTGCTAGCCAGCACCCTTCCTTGGAAGCGCTTTCACAGGCGCAGCAACACTGGGGCTTTGCGCTTCTCTAGCCACCAAACGTCACGGTCCTTCTCTTTCCGTCTCGTAGACACGAGCTGAGAAACTGCAAACGTCCAGCAATTGCTCAGAGATGAAAAGTGCCAGCACTGAAAGCTGTTGCTAGCCAGCACCCTTCCTTGGAAGCGCTTTCACAGGCGCAGCAACACTGGGGCTTTGCGCTTCTCTAGCCACCAAACGTCACGGTCCTTCTCTTTCCGTCGGTAGACACGAGCTGAGAAATTGCAAACGTCGAGCAATTGCTCAGAGATGAAAAGTGCCAGCACTGAAAGCTGTTGCTAGCCAGCACCCTTCCTTGGAAGCGCTTTTGTAGGCCTAAGAACACTGGGGCTCTGGGCTTCTCTAGCCACCTAATCTTCTGCTCATCCTCTCGCGCACTCTAAAGAGAGCTCAGGTGAGAAATTGCAAACGTCGAGCAATTGCTCAGAGATGAAAAGTGCCAGCACTGAAAGCTCTTGCTAGCCAGCACCCTTCCTTGGAAGCGCTTTCACAGGCGCAGTAACACTGGGGCTTTGCACTTCTCTACGCACCAAACGTCACGGTCATTCTCTTTCCGTCTCGTAGACACGAGCTGAGAAATTGCAAACGTCCAGCAATTGCTCCGAGATGAAAAGTGCCAGCACTGAAAGCTGTTGCTAGCCACCACCCTTCCTTGGAAGCGCTTTTGTAGGCCTAAGAACACTAGGGCTCTGGGCTTCTCTAGCCACCTCATCTTCTGCTCATCCTCTCGCGCACTCTAAAGAGAGCTCAGGTGAGAAATTACAAACGTCGAGCAATTGCTCCGAGATGAAAAGTGCCAGCACTGAAAGCTCTTGCTAGCCAGCACCCTTCCTTCGAAGCGCTTTCACAGGCGCAGCAACACTGGGGCTTTGCGCTTCTATACGCACCAAAGGTCACGGTCCTTCTCTTTCCGTCTCGTAGACACGAGCTGAGAAATTGCAAACGTCGAGCAATTGCTCCGAGATGAAAAGTGCCAGCACTGAAAGCTGTTGCTAGCCAGCACCCTTCCTTGGAAGCGCTTTTGTAGGCCTAAGAACACTGGGGCTCTGGGCTTCTCTAGCCACCTAATCTTCTGCTCATCCTCTCGCGCACTCTAAAGAGAGCTCAGGTGAGAAATTGCAAACGTCGAGCAATTGCTCAGAGATGAAAAGTGCCAGCACTGAAAGCTCTTGCTAGCCAGCACCCTTCCTTGGAAGCGCTTTCACAGGCGCAGGAACACTGGGGCTTTGCACTTCTATACGCACCAAAGGTCACGGTCCTTCTCTTTCCGTCTCATAGACACGAGCTGAGAAATTGCAAACGTCGAGCAATTGCTCAGAGATGAAAAGTGCCAGCACTGAAAGCTGTTGCTAGCCAGCACCCTTCCTTGGAAGCGCTTTTGTAGCCCTTAGAACACTGGGGCTCTGGGCTTCTCTAGCCACCTAATCTTCTGCTCATCCTCTCGTGCACTCTAAAGAGAGCTCAGGTGAGAAATTGCAAATGTCGAGCAATTGCTCAGAGATGAAAAGTGCCAGCACTGAAAGCTGTTGCTAGCCAGCACCCTTCCTTGAAAGCGCTTTCACAGGCGCAGCAACACTGGGGCTTTGCGCTTCTATACGCACCAAATGTCACGGTCCTTCTCTTTCCGTCTCGTAGACACGAGCTGAGAAATTGCAAACGTCGAGCAATTGCTCCGAGATGAAAAGTGCCAGCACTGAAAGCTGTTGCTAGCCAGCACCCTTCCTTGGAAGCGCTTTCACAGGCGCAGCAACACTGGGGCTTTGCGCTTCTATACGCACCAAATGTCACGGTCCTTCTCTTTCCGTCTCGTAGACACGAGCTGAGAAATTGCAAACGTCGAGCAATTGCTCAGAGATGAAAAGTGCCAGCACTGAAAGCTGTTGCTAGCCAGCACCCTTCCTTGAAAGCGCTTTTGTAGGCCTAAGAACAGTGGGGCTCTGGGCTTCTCTAGCCACCTCATCTTCTGCTCATCCTCTCGCGCACTCTAAAGAGAGCTCAGGTGAGAAATTGCAAACGTCCAGCAATTGCTCAGAGATGAAAAGTGCCAGCACTGAAAGCTGTTGCTAGCCAGCACCCTTCCTTGGAAGCGCTTTCACAGGCGCAGCAACACTGGGGCTTTGCGCTTCTCTACGCACCAAACGTCACGTTCCTTCTCTTTCCGTCTCGTACACACGAGCTGAGAAATTGCAAACGTCCAGCAATTGCTCCGAGATGAAAAGTGCCAGCACTGAAAGCTCTTGCTAGCCAGCACCCTTCCTTGGAAGCGCTTTTGTAGCCCTTAGAACACTGGGGCTCTGGGCTTCTCTAGCCACCTAATCTTCTGCTCATACTCTCGTGCACTCTAAAGAGAGCTCAGGTGAGAAATTGCAAATGTCGAGCAATTGCTCAGAGATGAAAAGTGCCAGCACTGAAAGCTGTTGCTAGCCAGCACCCTTCCTTGGAAGCGCTTTTGTAGGCCTAAGAACACTGGGGCTCTGGGCTTCTCTAGCCACCTCATCTTCTGCTCATCCTCTCGCGCACTCTAAAGAGAGCTCAGGTGAGAAATTGCAAACGTCGAGCAATTGCTCAGAGATGAAAAGTGCCAGCACTGAAAGCTGTTGCTAGCCAGCACCCTTCCTTGGAAGCGCTTTCACAGGCGCAGCAACACTGGGGCTTTGCACTTCTATACGCACCAAAGGTCACGGTCCTTCTCTTTCCGTCTCGTAGACACGAGCTGAGAAATTGCAAACGTCGAGCAATTGCTCCAAGATGAAAAGTGCCAGCACTGAAAGCTGTTGCTAGCCAGCACCCTTCCTTGGAAGCGCTTTTGTAGGCCTAAGAACACTGGGGCTCTGGGCTTCTCTAGCCACCTCATCCTCTGCTCATCCTCTCGCGCACTCTAAAGAGAGCTCAGGTGAGAAATTGCAAACGTCAAGCAATTGCTCAGAGATGAAAAGTGCCAGCACTGAAAGCTGTTGCTAGCCAGCACCCTTCCTTGGAAGCGCTTTTGTAGGCCTAAGAACACTGGGGCTCTGGGCTTCTCTAGCCATCTAATCTTCTGCTCATCCTCTCGCACACTCTAAAGAGAGCTCAGGTGAGAAATTGCAAACGTCGAGCAATTGCTCAGAGATGAAAAGTGCCAGCACTGAAAGCTGTTGCTAGCCAGCACCCTTCCTTGGAAGCGCTTTCACAGGCGCAGGAACACTGGGGCTTTGCGCTTCTCTACGCACCAAACGTCACGGTCCTTCTCTTTCCGTCTCGTAGACACGAGCTGAGAAATTGCAAACGTCGAGCAATTGCTCCGAGATGAAAAGTGCCAGCACTGAAAGCTGTTGCTAGCCAGCACCCTTCCTTGGAAGCGCTTTTGTAGGCCTAAGAACACTGGGGCTCTGGGCTTCTCTAGCCACCTCATCTTCTGCTCATCCTCGCGCGCACTCTAAAGAGAGCTCAGGTGAGAAATTGCAAACGTCCAGCAATTGCTCCGAGATGAAAAGTGCCAGCACTGAAAGCTGTTGCTAGCCAGCACCCTTCCTTGGAAGCGCTTTCACAGGCGCAGCAACACTGGGGCTTTGCGCTTCTCTAGCCACCAAACGTCACGGTCCTTCTCTTTCCGTCTCGTAGACACGAGCTGAGAAACTGCAAACGTCCAGCAATTGCTCAGAGATGAAAAGTGCCAGCACTGAAAGCTGTTGCTAGCCAGCACCCTTCCTTGGAAGCGCTTTCACAGGCGCAGCAACACTGGGGCTTTGCGCTTCTCTAGCCACCAAACGTCACGGTCCTTCTCTTTCCGTCGGTAGACACGAGCTGAGAAATTGCAAACGTCGAGCAATTGCTCAGAGATGAAAAGTGCCAGCACTGAAAGCTGTTGCTAGCCAGCACCCTTCCTTGGAAGCGCTTTTGTAGGCCTAAGAACACTGGGGCTCTGGGCTTCTCTAGCCACCTAATCTTCTGCTCATCCTCTCGCGCACTCTAAAGAGAGCTCAGGTGAGAAATTGCAAACGTCGAGCAATTGCTCAGAGATGAAAAGTGCCAGCACTGAAAGCTCTTGCTAGCCAGCACCCTTCCTTGGAAGCGCTTTCACAGGCGCAGTAACACTGGGGCTTTGCACTTCTCTACGCACCAAACGTCACGGTCATTCTCTTTCCGTCTCGTAGACACGAGCTGAGAAATTGCAAACGTCCAGCAATTGCTCCGAGATGAAAAGTGCCAGCACTGAAAGCTGTTGCTAGCCACCACCCTTCCTTGGAAGCGCTTTTGTAGGCCTAAGAACACTAGGGCTCTGGGCTTCTCTAGCCACCTCATCTTCTGCTCATCCTCTCGCGCACTCTAAAGAGAGCTCAGGTGAGAAATTACAAACGTCGAGCAATTGCTCCGAGATGAAAAGTGCCAGCACTGAAAGCTCTTGCTAGCCAGCACCCTTCCTTCGAAGCGCTTTCACAGGCGCAGCAACACTGGGGCTTTGCGCTTCTATACGCACCAAAGGTCACGGTCCTTCTCTTTCCGTCTCGTAGACACGAGCTGAGAAATTGCAAACGTCGAGCAATTGCTCCGAGATGAAAAGTGCCAGCACTGAAAGCTGTTGCTAGCCAGCACCCTTCCTTGGAAGCGCTTTTGTAGGCCTAAGAACACTGGGGCTCTGGGCTTCTCTAGCCACCTAATCTTCTGCTCATCCTCTCGCGCACTCTAAAGAGAGCTCAGGTGAGAAATTGCAAACGTCGAGCAATTGCTCAGAGATGAAAAGTGCCAGCACTGAAAGCTCTTGCTAGCCAGCACCCTTCCTTGGAAGCGCTTTCACAGGCGCAGGAACACTGGGGCTTTGCACTTCTATACGCACCAAAGGTCACGGTCCTTCTCTTTCCGTCTCATAGACACGAGCTGAGAAATTGCAAACGTCGAGCAATTGCTCAGAGATGAAAAGTGCCAGCACTGAAAGCTGTTGCTAGCCAGCACCCTTCCTTGGAAGCGCTTTTGTAGCCCTTAGAACACTGGGGCTCTGGGCTTCTCTAGCCACCTAATCTTCTGCTCATCCTCTCGTGCACTCTAAAGAGAGCTCAGGTGAGAAATTGCAAATGTCGAGCAATTGCTCAGAGATGAAAAGTGCCAGCACTGAAAGCTGTTGCTAGCCAGCACCCTTCCTTGAAAGCGCTTTCACAGGCGCAGCAACACTGGGGCTTTGCGCTTCTATACGCACCAAATGTCACGGTCCTTCTCTTTCCGTCTCGTAGACACGAGCTGAGAAATTGCAAACGTCGAGCAATTGCTCCGAGATGAAAAGTGCCAGCACTGAAAGCTGTTGCTAGCCAGCACCCTTCCTTGGAAGCGCTTTCACAGGCGCAGCAACACTGGGGCTTTGCGCTTCTATACGCACCAAATGTCACGGTCCTTCTCTTTCCGTCTCGTAGACACGAGCTGAGAAATTGCAAACGTCGAGCAATTGCTCAGAGATGAAAAGTGCCAGCACTGAAAGCTGTTGCTAGCCAGCACCCTTCCTTGAAAGCGCTTTTGTAGGCCTAAGAACAGTGGGGCTCTGGGCTTCTCTAGCCACCTCATCTTCTGCTCATCCTCTCGCGCACTCTAAAGAGAGCTCAGGTGAGAAATTGCAAACGTCCAGCAATTGCTCAGAGATGAAAAGTGCCAGCACTGAAAGCTGTTGCTAGCCAGCACCCTTCCTTGGAAGCGCTTTCACAGGCGCAGCAACACTGGGGCTTTGCGCTTCTCTACGCACCAAACGTCACGTTCCTTCTCTTTCCGTCTCGTACACACGAGCTGAGAAATTGCAAACGTCCAGCAATTGCTCCGAGATGAAAAGTGCCAGCACTGAAAGCTCTTGCTAGCCAGCACCCTTCCTTGGAAGCGCTTTTGTAGCCCTTAGAACACTGGGGCTCTGGGCTTCTCTAGCCACCTAATCTTCTGCTCATACTCTCGTGCACTCTAAAGAGAGCTCAGGTGAGAAATTGCAAATGTCGAGCAATTGCTCAGAGATGAAAAGTGCCAGCACTGAAAGCTGTTGCTAGCCAGCACCCTTCCTTGGAAGCGCTTTTGTAGGCCTAAGAACACTGGGGCTCTGGGCTTCTCTAGCCACCTCATCTTCTGCTCATCCTCTCGCGCACTCTAAAGAGAGCTCAGGTGAGAAATTGCAAACGTCGAGCAATTGCTCAGAGATGAAAAGTGCCAGCACTGAAAGCTGTTGCTAGCCAGCACCCTTCCTTGGAAGCGCTTTCACAGGCGCAGCAACACTGGGGCTTTGCACTTCTATACGCACCAAAGGTCACGGTCCTTCTCTTTCCGTCTCGTAGACACGAGCTGAGAAATTGCAAACGTCGAGCAATTGCTCCAAGATGAAAAGTGCCAGCACTGAAAGCTGTTGCTAGCCAGCACCCTTCCTTGGAAGCGCTTTTGTAGCCCTTAGAACACTGGGGCTCTGGGCTTCTCTAGCCACCTCATCTTCTGCTCATCCTCTCGCGCACTCTAAAGAGAGCTCAGGTGAGAAATTGCAAATGTCGAGCAATTGCTCCGAGATGAAAAGTGCCAGCACTGAAAGCTGTTGCTAGCCAGCACCCTTCCTTGGAAGCGCTTTCACAGGCGCAGCAACACTGGGGCTTTGCGCTTCTCTAGCCACCAAGCGTCACGGTCCTTCTCTTTCCGTCTCGTAGACACGAGCTGAGAAATTGCAAACGTCGAGCAATTGCTCCGAGATTAAAAGTGCCAGCACTGAAAGCTGTTGCTAGCCAGCACCCTTCCTTGGAAGCGCTTTCACAGGCGCAGCAACACTGGGGCTCTGGGCTTCTCTAGCCACCTCATCTTCTGCTCATCCTCTCGCGCACTCTAAAGAGAGCTCAGGTGAGAAATTGCAAACGTCGAACAATTGCTCAGAGATGAAAAGTGCCAGCACTGAAAGCTGTTGCTAGCCAGCACCCTTCCTTGGAAGCGCTTTCACAGGCACAGCAACACTGGGGCTTTGCGCTTCTCTACGCACCAAACGTCACGGTCCTTCTCTTTCCGTCTTGTAGACACGAGCTGAGAAATTGCAAACGTCGAGCAATTGCTCCGAGATGAAAAGTGCCAGCACTGAAAGCTGTTGCTAGCCAGCACCCTTCCTTGGAAGCGCTTTTGTAGGCCTAAGAAGACTTGGGCTCTGGGCTTCTCTAGCCACCTCATCTTCTGCTCATCCTCTCGCGCACTCTAAAGAGAGCTCAGGTGAGAAATTGCAAACGTCGAGCAATTGCTCCGAGATGAAAAGTGCCAGCACTGAAAGCTGTTGCTAGCCAGCACCCTTCCTTGGAAGCGCTTTTGTAGGCCTAAGAACACTAGGGCTCTGGGCTTCTCTAGCCACCTCATCTTCTGCTCATCCTCTCGCGCACTCTAAAGAGAGCTCAGGTGAGAAATTGCAAACGTCGAGCAATTGCTCCGAGATGAAAAGTGCCAGCACTGAAAGCTGTTGCTAGCCAGCACCCTTCCTTGGAAGCGCTTTCACAGGCACAGCAACACTGGGGCTTTGCGCTTCTATACGCACCAAATGTCACGGTCCTTATCTTTCCGTCTTGTAGACACGAGCTGAGAAATTGCAAACGTCGAGCAATTGCTCCGAGATGAAAACTGCCAGCACTGAAAGCTGTTGCTAGCCAGCACCCTTCCTTGGAAGCGCTTTTGTAGGCCTAAGAACACTGGGGCTCTGGGCTTCTCTAGCCACCTCATCTTCTGCTCATCCTCTCGCGCACTCTGAAGAGAGCTCAGGTGAGAAATTGCAAACGTCGAGCAATTGCTCAGAGATGAAAAGTGCCAGCACTGAAAGCTCTTGCTAGCCAGCACCCTTCCTTGGAAGCGCTTTCACAGGCGCAGTAACACTGGGGCTTTGCGCTTCTCTACCCACCAAACGTCACGGTCCTTCTCTTTCCGTCTCGTAGACACGAGCTGAGAAATTGCAAACGTCGAGCAATTGCTCAGAGATGAAAAGTGCCAGCACTGAAAGCTGTTGCTAGCCAGCACCCTTCCTTGGAAGCGCTTTTGTAGCCCTTAGAACAGTGGGGCTCTGGGCTTCCCTAGCCACCTCATCTTCTGCTCTTCCTCTCGTGCACTCTAAAGGGAGCTCAGCTGAGAAATTGCAAACGTCGAGCAATTGCTCCGAGATGAAAAGTGCCAGCACTGAAAGCTGTTGCTAGCCAGCACCCTTCCTTCGAAGCGCTTTCACAGGCGCAGCAACACTGGGGCTTTGCGCTTCTATACGCACCAAAGGTCACGGTCCTTCTCTTTCCGTCTCGTAGACACGAGCTGAGAAATTGCAAACGTCGAGCAATTGCTCAGAGATGAAAAGTGCCAGCACTGAAAGCTGTTGCTAGCCAGCCCCCTTCCTTGGAAGCGCTTTTGTAGCCCTTAGAACACTGGGGCTCTGGGCTTCTCTAGCCACCTCATCTTCTGCTCATCCTCTCGCGCACTCTAAAGAGAGCTCAGGTGAGAAATTGCAAATGTCGAGCAATTGCTCAGAGATGAAAAGTGCCAGCACTGAAAGCTGTTGCTAGCCAGCACCCTTCCTTGGAAGCGCTTTCACAGGCGCAGCAACACTGGGGCTTTGCGCTTCTCTACGCACCAAACGTCACGGTCCTTCTCTTTCCGTCTCGTAGACACGAGCTGAGAAATTGCAAACGTCGAGCAATTGCTCAGAGATGAAAAGTGCCAGCACTGAAAGCTGTTGCTAGCCAGCACCCTTCCTTGGAAGCGCTTTTGTAGGCCTAAGAACACTGGGGCTCTGGGCTTCTCTAGCCACCTAAGCTTCTGCTCATCCTCTCGCGCACTCTAAAGAGAGCTCAGGTGAGAAATTGCAAACGTCGAGCAATTGCTCCGAGATGAAAAGTGCCAGCACTGAAAGCTGTTGCTAGCCAGTCCCCTTCCTTGGAAGCGCTTTCACAGGCGCAGCAACACTGGGGCTTTGCGCTTCTCTAGCCACCAAACGTCACGGTCCTTCTCTTTCCGTCTCGTAGACACGAGCTGAGAAATTGCAAACGTCGAGCAATTGCTCAGAGATGAAAAGTGCCAGCACTGAAAGCTGTTGCTAGCCAGCACCCTTCCTTGGAAGCGCTTTTGTAGGCCTAAGAACAGTGGGGCTCTGGGCTTCTCTAGCCACCTCATCTTCTGCTCATCCTCTCGCGCACTCTAAAGAGAGCTCAGGTGAGAAATTGCAAACGTCGAGCAATTGCTCAGAGATGAAAAGTGCCAGCACTGAAAGCTGTTGCTAGCCAGCACCCTTCCTTGGAAGCGCTTTCACAGGCGCAGCAACACTGGGGTTTTGCGCTTCTATACGCACCAAACGTCACGGTCCTTCTCTTTCCGTCTTGTAGACACGAGCTGAGAAATTGCAAACGTCGAGCAATTGCTCAGAGATGAAAAGTGCCAGCACTGAAAGCTGTTGCTAGCCAGCACCCTTCCTTGGAAGCGCTTTCACAGGCGCAGCAACACTGGGGCTTTGCGCTTCTATACGCACCGAAGGTCACGGTCCTTCTCTTTCCGTCTCGTAGACACGAGCTGAGAAATTGCAAACGTCGAGCAATTGCTCAGAGATGAAAAGTGCCAGCACTGAAAGCTGTTGCTAGCCAGCACCCTTCCTTGGAAGCGCTTTTGTAGGCCTAAGAACAGTGGGGCTCTGGGCTTCTCTAGCCACCTCATCTTCTGCTCATCCTCTCGCGCACTCTAAAGAGAGCTCAGGTGAGAAATTGCAAACGTCGAGCAATTGCTCAGAGATGAAAAGTGCCAGCACTGAAAGCTCTTGCTAGCCAGCACCCTTCCTTGGAAGCGCTTTCACAGGCGCAGGAACACTGGGGCTTTGCACTTCTATACGCACCAAACGTCATGGTCCTTCTCTTTCCGTCTCGTAGACACGAGCTGAGAAATTGCAAACGTCGAGCAATTGCTCAGAGATGAAAAGTGCCAGCACTGAAAGCTGTTGCTAGCCAGCACCCTTCCTTGGAAGTGCTTTTGTAGGCCTAAGAACACTGGGGCTCTGGGCTTCTCTAGCCACCTCATCTTCTGCTCATCCTCTCGCGCACTCTAAAGAGAGCTCAGGTGAGAAATTGCAAACGTCGAACAATTGCTCAGAGATGAAAAGTGCCAGCACTGAAAGCTGTTGCTAGCCAGCACCCTTCCTTGGAAGCGCTTTCACAGGCACAGCAACACTGGGGCTTTGCGCTTCTCTACGCACCAAACGTCACGGTCCTTCTCTTTCCGTCTTGTAGACACGAGCTGAGAAATTGCAAACGTCGAGCAATTGCTCAGAGAGGAAAAGTGCCAGCACTGAAAGCTGTTGCTAGCCAGCACCCTTCCTTGGAAGCCCTTTTGTAGGCCTAAGAAGACTTGGGCTCTGGGCTTCTCTAGCCACCTCATCTTCTGCTCATCCTCTCGCGCACTCTAAAGAGAGCTCAGGTGAGAAATTGTAAACGTCGAACAATTGCTCAGAGATGAAAAGTGCCAGCACTGAAAGCTGTTGCTAGCCAGCACCCTTCCTTGGAAGCGCTTTTGTAGGCCTAAGAACACTAGGGCTCTGGGCTTCTCTAGCCACCTCATCTTCTGCTCATCCTCTCGCGCACTCTAAAGAGAGCTCAGGTGAGAAATTGCAAACGTCGAGCAATTGCTCCGAGATGAAAAGTGCCAGCACTGAAAGCTGTTGCTAGCCAGCACCCTTCCTTGGAAGCGCTTTCACAGGCGCAGCAACACTGGGGCTTTGCGCTTCTATACGCACCAAATGTCACGGTCCTTATCTTTCCGTCTTGTAGACACGAGCTGAGAAATGGCAAACGTCGAGCAATTGCTCCGAGATGAAAAGTGCCAGCACTGAAAGCTGTTGCTAGCCAGCACCCTTCCTTGGAAGCGCTTTTGTAGGCCTAAGAACACTGGGGCTCTGGGCTTCTCTAGCCACCTCATCTTCTGCTCATCCTCTCGCGCACTCTGAAGAGAGCTCAGGTGAGAAATTGCAAACGTCGAGCAATTGCTCCGAGATGAAAAGTGCCAGCACTGAAATCTGTTGCTAGCCAGCACCCTTCCTTGGAAGCGCTTTCACAGGCGCAGTAACACTGGGGCTTTGCGCTTCTCTACGCACCAAACGTCACGGTCCTTCTCTTTCCGTCTCGTAGACACGAGCTGAGAAATTGCAAACGTCGAGCAATTGCTCCGAGATGAAAAGTGCCAGCACTGAAAGCTGTTGCTAGCCAGCCCCCTTCCTTGGAAGCGCTTTTGTAGCCCTTAGAACACTGGGGCTCTGGGCTTCCCTAGCCACCTCATCTTCTGCTCTTCCTCTCGCGCACTCTAAAGGGAGCTCAGCTGAGAAATTGCAAACGTCGAGCAATTGCTCAGAGATGAAAAGTGCCAGCACTGAAAGCTGTTGCTAGCCAGCACCCTTCCTTGGAAGCGCTTTCACAGGCGCAGCAACACTGGGGCTTTGCGCTTCTATACGCACCAAAGGTCACGGTCCTTCTCTTTCCGTCTCGTAGACACGAGCTGAGAAATTGCAAACGTCCAGCAATTGCTCAGAGATGAAAAGTGCCAGCACTGAAAGCTGTTGCTAGCCAGCACCCTTCCTTGGAAGCGCTTTTGTAGGCCTAAGAACAGTGGGGCTCTGGGCTTCTCTAGCCACCTCATCTTCTGCTCATCCTCTCGCGCACTCTAAAGAGAGCTCAGGTGAGAAATTGCAAATGTCGAGCAATTGCTCCGAGATGAAAAGTGCCAGCACTGAAAGCTGTTGCTAGCCAGTCCCCTTCCTTGGAAGCGCTTTCACAGGCGCAGCAACACTGGGGCTTTGCGCTTCTCTAGCCACCAAACGTCACGGTCCTTCTCTTTCCGTCTCGTAGACACGAGCTGAGAAATTGCAAACGTCGAGCAATTGCTCAGAGATGAAAAGTGCCAGCACTGAAAGCTGTTGCTAGCCAGCACCCTTCCTTGGAAGCGCTTTCACAGGCGCAGCAACACTGGGGCTTTGCGCTTCTCTAGCCACCAAACGTCACGGTCCTTCTCTTTCCGTCTCGTAGACACGAGCTGAGAAATTGCAAAAGTCGAGCAATTGCTCCGAGATGAAAAGTGCCAGCACTGAAAGCTCTTGCTAGCCAGCACCCTTCCTTGGAAGCGCTTTCACAGGCGCAGCAACACTGGGGCTTTGCGCTTCTATACGCACCAAAGGTCACGGTCCTTCTCTTTCCGTCTCCTAGACACGAGCTGAGAAATTGCAAACGTCCAGCAATTGCTCCGAGATGAAAAGTGCCAGCACTGAAAGCTGTTGCTAGCCAGCACCCTTCCTTGGAAGCGCTTTTGTAGGCCTAAGAACAGTGGGGCTCTGGGCTTCTCTAGCCAGCTCATCTTCTGCTCATCCTCTCGCGCACTCTAAAGAGAGCTCAGGTGAGAAATTGCAAACGTCGAGCAATTGCTCAGAGATGAAAAGTGCCAGCACTGAAAGCTGTTGCTAGCCAGCACCCTTCCTTGGAAGCGCTTTCACAGGCGCAGTAACACTGGGGCTTTGCGCTTCTCTACGCACCAAACGTCACGGTCATTCTCTTTCCGTCTCGTAGACACGAGCTGAGAAATTGCAAACGTCGAGCAATTGCTCTGAGATGAAAAGTGCCAGCACTGAAAGCTGTTGCTAGCCAGCACCCTTCCTTGGAAGCGCTTTCACAGGCGCAGCAACACTGGGGCTTTGCGCTTCTCTAGCCACCAAACGTCACGGTCCTTCTCTTTCCTTCTCCTAGACACGAGCTGAGAAATTGCAAACATCGAGCAATTGCTCAGAGATGAAAAGTGCCAGCACTGAAAGCTGTTGCTAGCCAGCACCCTTCCTTGGAAGCGCTTTTGTAGGCCTAAGAACACTGGGGCTCTGGGCTTCTCTAGCCACCTCATCTTCTGCTCATCCTCTCGCGCACTCTAAAGAGAGCTCAGGTGAGAAATTGCAAACGTCGAGCAATTGCTCAGAGATGAAAAGTGCCAGCACTGAAAGCTGTTGCTAGCCAGCACCCTTCCTTGGAAGCGCTTTCACAGGCACAGCAACACTGGGGCTTTGCGCTTCTCTAGCCACCAAACGTCACTGTCATTCTCTTTCCGTCTTGTAGACATGAGCTGAGAAATTGCAAACGTCGAGCAATTGCTCAGAGATGAAAAGTGCCAGCACTGAAAGCTGTTGCTAGCCAGCACCCTTCCTTGGAAGCGCTCTTGTAGCCCTTAGAACACTGGGGCTCTGGGCTTCTCTAGCCACCTCATCTTCTGCTCATCCTCTCGCGCACTCTAAAGAGAGCTCAGGTGAGAAATTGCAAACGTCGAGCAATTGCTCAGAGATGAAAAGTGCCAGCACTGAAAGCTCTTGCTAGCCAGCACCCTTCCTTGGAAGCGCTTTCACAGGCGCAGCAACACTGGGGCTTTGCGCTTCTATACGCACCAAACGTCACTGTCATTCTCTTTCCGTCTTGTAGACATGAGCTGAGAAATTGAAAACGTCCAGCAATTGCTCAGAGATGAAAAGTGCCAGCACTGAAAGCTCTTGCTAGCCAGCACCCTTCCTTGGAAGCGCTTTTGTAGGCCTAAGAACAGTGGGGCTCTGGGCTTCTCTAGCCACCTCATCTTCTGCTCATCCTCTCGTGCACTCTAAAGAGAGCTCAGGTGAGAAATTGCAAATGTCGAGCAATTGCTCCGAGATGAAAAGTGCCAGCACTGAAAGCTGTTGCTAGCCAGCACCCTTCCTTGGAAGCGCTTTCACAGGCGCAGCAACACTGGGGCTTTGCGCTTCTCTAGCCACCAAACGTCACGGTCCTTCTCTTTCCGTCTCGTAGACACGAGCTGAGAAATTGCAAACGTCGAGCAATTGCTCCGAGATGAAAAGTGCCAGCACTGAAAGCTGTTGCTAGCCAGCCCCCTTCCTTGGAAGCGCTTTTGTAGGCCTAAGAACACTGGGGCTCTGGGCTTCTCTAGCCACCTCATCTTCTGCTCATCCTCTCGCGCACTCTAAAGAGAGCTCAGGTGAGAAATTGCAAACGTCCAGCAATTGCTCAGAGATGAAAAGTGCCAGCACTGAAAGCTGTTGCTAGCCAGCACCCTTCCTTGGAAGCGCTTTCACAGGCGCAGCAACACTGGGGCTAAGCGCTTCTATACGCACCAAAAGTCACGGTCCTTCTCTTTCCGTCTTGTAGACACGAGCTGAGAAATTGCAAACGTCGAGCAATTGCTCAGAGATGAAAAGTGCCAGCACTGAAAGCTCTTGCTAGCCAGCACCCTTCCTTGGAAGCGCTTTCACAGGCGCAGCAACACTGGGGCTTTGCGCTTCTATACGCACCAAAGGTCACGGTCCTTCTCTTTCCGTCTCGTAGACACGAGCTGAGAAATTGCAAACGTCCAGCAATTGCTCCGAGATGAAAAGTGCCAGCACTGAAAGCTCTTGCTAGCCAGCACCCTTCCTTGGAAGCGCTTTTGTAGGCCTAAGAACACTGGGGCTCTGGGCTTCTCTAGCCAGCTCATCTTCTGCTCATCCTCTCGCGCACTCTAAAGAGAGCTCAGGTGAGAAATTGCAAACGTCGAGCAATTGCTCAGAGATGAAAAGTGCCAGCACTGAAAGCTCTTGCTAGCCAGCACCCTTCCTTGGAAGCGCTTTCACAGGCGCAGCAACACTGGGGCTTTGCACTTCTCTACTCAACAAACGTCACGGTCATTCTCTTTCCGTCTCGTAGACACGAGCTGAGAAATTGCAAACGTCGAGCAATTGCTCAGAGATGAAAAGTGCCAGCACTGAAAGCTGTTGCTAGCCAGCACCCTTCCTTGCAAGCGCTTTTGTAGCCCTTAGAACACTGGGGCTCTGGGCTTCCCTAGCCACCTAATCTTCTGCTCATCCTCTCGCGCACTCTAAAGAGAGCTCAGGTGAGAAATTGCAAACGTCGAGCAATTGCTCAGAGATGAAAAGTGCCAGCACTGAAAGCTCTTGCTAGCCAGCACCCTTCCTTGGAAGCGCTTTCACAGGCGCAGCAACACTGGGGCTTTGCGCTTCTATACGCACCAAACGTCACTGTCATTCTCTTTCCGTCTTGTAGACATGAGCTGAGAAATTGCAAACGTCGAGCAATTGCTCAGAGATGAAAAGTGCCAGCACTGAAAGCTCTTGCTAGCCAGCACCCTTCCTTGGAAGCGCTTTTGTAGGCCTAAGAACACTGGGGCTCTGGGCTTCTCTAGCCACCTAATCTTCTGCTCATCCTCTCGTGCACTCTAAAGAGAGCTCAGGTGAGAAATTGCAAATGTCGAGCAATTGCTCCGAGATGAAAAGTGCCAGCACTGAAAGCTGTTGCTAGCCAGCACCCTTCCTTGGAAGCGCTTTCACAGGCGCAGCAACACTGGGGCTTTGCGCTTCTCTAGCCACCAAACGTCACGGTCATTCTCTTTCCGTCTCCTAGACACGAGCTGAGAAATTGCAAACGTCGAGCAATTGCTCAGAGATGAAAAGTGCCAGCACTGAAAGCTGTTGCTAGCCAGCACCCTTCCTTGGAAGCGCTTTTGTAGGCCTAAGAACACTGGGGCTCTGGGCTTCTCTAGCCACCTCATCTTCTGCTCATCCTCGCGCGCACTCTAAAGAGAGCTCAGGTGAGAAATTGCAAACGTCGAGCAATTGCTCCGAGATGAAAAGTGCCAGCACTGAAAGCTGTTGCTAGCCAGCACCCTTCCTTGGAAGCGCTTTCACAGGCGCAGCAACACTGGGGCTTTGCGCTTCTCTAGCCACCAAACGTCACGGTCCTTCTCTTTCCGTCTCGTAGACACGAGCTGAGAAATTGCAAACGTCGAGCAATTGCTCCGAGATGAAAAGTGCCAGCACTGAAAGCTGTTGCTAGCCAGCACCCTTCCTTGGAAGCGCTTTCACAGGCGCAGCAACACTGGGGCTTTGCGCTTCTATACGCACCAAAGGTCACGGTCCTTCTCTTTCCGTCGGTAGACACGAGCTGAGAAATTGCAAACGTCCAGCAATTGCTCCGAGATGAAAAGTGCCAGCACTGAAAGCTCTTGCTAGCCAGCACCCTTCCTTGGAAGCGCTTTTGTAGGCCTAAGAACACTGGGGCTCTGGGCTTCTCTAGCCACCTCATCTTCTGCTCATCCTCTCGCGCACTCTAAAGAGAGCTCAGGTGAGAAATTGCAAACGTCGAGCAATTGCTCAGAGATGAAAAGTGCCAGCACTGAAAGCTGTTGCTAGCCAGCACCCTTCCTTGGAAGCGCTTTCACAGGCGCAGTAACACTGGGGCTTTGCGCTTCTCTAGCCACCAAACGTCACGGTCATTCTCTTTCCGTCTCGTAGACACGAGCTGAGAAATTGCAAACGTCGAGCAATTGCTCAGAGATGAAAAGTGCCAGCACTGAAAGCTGTTGCTAGCCAGCACCCTTCCTTGGAAGCGCTTTCACAGGTGCAGCAACACTGGGGCTTTGCGCTTCTATACGCACCAAACGTCACGGTCATTCTCTTTCCGTCTCCTAGACACGAGCTGAGAAATTGCAAACGTCGAGCAATTGCTCAGAGATGAAAAGTGCCAGCACTGAAAGCTCTTGCTAGCCAGCACCCTTCCTTGGAAGCGCTTTTGTAGGCCTAAGAACACTGGGGCTCTGGGCTTCTCTAGCCACCTCATCTTCTGCTCATCCTCTCGCGCACTCTAAAGAGAGCTCAGGTGAGAAATTGCAAACGTCGAGCAATTGCTCAGAGATGAAAAGTGCCAGCACTGAAAGCTGTTGCTAGCCAGCACCCTTCCTTGGAAGCGCTTTCACAGGCGCAGCAACACTGGGGCTTTGCGCTTCTCTAGCCACCAAACGTCACGGTCCTTCTCTTTCCGTCTTGTAGACACGAGCTGAGAAATTGCAAACGTCGAGCAATTGCTCAGAGATGAAAAGTGCCAGCACTGAAAGCTGTTGCTAGCCAGCACCCTTCCTTGGAAGCGCTTTCACAGGCGCAGTAACACTGGGGCTTAGCACTTCTCTACGCACCAAACGTCACGGTCATTCTCTTTCCGTCTCGTAGACACGAGCTGAGAAATTGCAAACGTCGAGCAATTGCTCAGAGATGAAAAGTGCCAGCACTGAAAGCTCTTGCTAGCCAGCACCCTTCCTTGGAAGCGCTTTTGTAGGCCTAAGAACACTGGGGCTCTGGGCTTCTCTAGCCACCTCATCTTCTGCTCATCCTCTCGCGCACTCTAAAGAGAGCTCAGGTGAGAAATTGCAAACGTCGAGCAATTGCTCAGAGATGAAAAGTGCCAGCACTGAAAGCTGTTGCTAGCCAGCACCCTTCCTTGGAAGCGCTTTCACAGGCGCAGCAACACTGGGGCTTTGCGCTTCTCTAGCCACCAAACGTCACGGTCCTTCTCTTTCCGTCTTGTAGACACGAGCTGAGAAACTGCAAACGTCGAGCAATTGCTCAGAGATGAAAAGTGCCAGCACTGAAAGCTGTTGCTAGCCAGCACCCTTCCTTGGAAGCGCTTTCACAGGCGCAGCAACACTGGGGCTTTGCGCTTCTCTAGCCACCAAACGTCATGGTCCTTCTCTTTCCGTCGGTAGACACGAGCTGAGAAATTGCAAACGTCGAGCAATTGCTCAGAGATGAAAAGTGCCAGCACTGAAAGCTGTTGCTAGCCAGCACCCTTCCTTGGAAGCACTTTTGTAGGCCTAAGAACACTGGGGCTCTGGGCTTCTCTAGCCACCTCATCTTCTGCTCATCCTCTCGCGCACTCTAAAGAGAGCTCAGGTGAGAAATTGCAAACGTCCAGCAATTGCTCAGAGATGAAAAGTGCCAGCACTGAAAGCTGTTGCTAGCCAGCACCCTTCCTTGGAAGCGCTTTCACAGGCGCAGCAACACTGGGGCTTTGCACTTCTCTACGCACCAAACATTACGGTCATTCTCTTTCCGTCTCCTAGACACGAGCTGAGAAATTGCAAACGTCGAGCAATTGCTCCGAGATGAAAAGTGCCAGCACTGAAAGCTCTTGCTAGCCAGCACCCTTCCTTGGAAGCCCTTTTGTAGGCCTAAGAACACTGGGGCTTTGCGCTTCTCTAGCCACCTCATCTTCTGCTCATCCTCTCGCGCACTCTAAAGAGAGCTCAGGTGAGAAATTGCAAACGTCGAGCAATTGCTCCGAGATGAAAAGTGCCAGCACTGAAAGCTGTTGCTAGCCAGCACCCTTCCTTGGAAGCGCTTTCACAGGCGCAGCAACACTGGGGCTTTGCGCTTCTCTAGCCACCAAACGTCACGGTCCTTCTCTTTCCGTCTCGTAGACACGAGCTGAGAAATTGCAAACGTCGAGCAATTGCTCCGAGATGAAAAGTGCCAGCACTGAAAGCTGTTGCTAGCCAGCACCCTTCCTTGGAAGCGCTTTTGTAGGCCTAAGAACACTGGGGCTCTGGGCTTCTCTAGCCACCTCATCTTCTGCTCATCCTCTCGCGCACTCTAAAGAGAGCTCAGGTGAGAAATTGCAAACGTCGAGCAATTGCTCAGAGATGAAAAGTGCCAGCACTGAAAGCTCTTGCTAGCCAGCACCCTTCCTTGGAAGCGCTTTCACAGGCGCAGCAACACTGGGGCTTTGCACTTCTCTACTCAACAAACGTCACGGTCATTCTCTTTCCGTCTCGTAGACACGAGCTGAGAAATTGCAAACGTCGAGCAATTGCTCAGAGATGAAAAGTGCCAGCACTGAAAGCTGTTGCTAGCCAGCACCCTTCCTTGCAAGCGCTTTTGTAGCCCTTAGAACACTGGGGCTCTGGGCTTCCCTAGCCACCTAATCTTCTGCTCATCCTCTCGCGCACTCTAAAGAGAGCTCAGGTGAGAAATTGCAAACGTCGAGCAATTGCTCAGAGATGAAAAGTGCCAGCACTGAAAGCTCTTGCTAGCCAGCACCCTTCCTTGGAAGCGCTTTCACAGGCGCAGCAACACTGGGGCTTTGCGCTTCTATACGCACCAAACGTCACTGTCATTCTCTTTCCGTCTTGTAGACATGAGCTGAGAAATTGCAAACGTCGAGCAATTGCTCAGAGATGAAAAGTGCCAGCACTGAAAGCTCTTGCTAGCCAGCACCCTTCCTTGGAAGCGCTTTTGTAGGCCTAACAACACTGGGGCTCTGGGCTTCTCTAGCCACCTAATCTTCTGCTCATCCTCTCGTGCACTCTAAAGAGAGCTCAGGTGAGAAATTGCAAATGTCGAGCAATTGCTCCGAGATGAAAAGTGCCAGCACTGAAAGCTGTTGCTAGCCAGCACCCTTCCTTGGAAGCGCTTTCACAGGCGCAGCAACACTGGGGCTTTGCGCTTCTCTAGCCACCAAATGTCACGGTCATTCTCTTTCCGTCTCCTAGACACGAGCTGAGAAATTGCAAACGTCGAGCAATTGCTCAGAGATGAAAAGTGGCAGCACTGAAAGCTGTTGCTAGCCAGCACCCTTCCTTGGAAGCGCTTTTGTAGGCCTAAGAACACTGGGGCTCTGGGCTTCTCTAGCCACCTCATCTTCTGCTCATCCTCGCGCGCACTCTAAAGAGAGCTCAGGTGAGAAATTGCAAACGTCGAGCAATTGCTCCGAGATGAAAAGTGCCAGCACTGAAAGCTGTTGCTAGCCAGCACCCTTCCTTGGAAGCGCTTTCACAGGCGCAGCAACACTGGGGCTTTGCGCTTCTATACGCACCAAACGTCACGGTCCTTCTCTTTCCGTCTCGTAGACACGAGCTGAGAAATTGCAAACGTCGAGCAATTGCTCCGAGATGAAAAGTGCCAGCACTGAAAGCTGTTGCTAGCCAGCACCCTTCCTTGGAAGCGCTTTCACAGGCGCAGCAACACTGGGGCTTTGCGCTTCTATACGCACCAAAGGTCACGGTCCTTCTCTTTCCGTCGGTAGACACGAGCTGAGAAATTGCAAACGTCGAGCAATTGCTCCGAGATGAAAAGTGCCAGCACTGAAAGCTGTTGCTAGCCAGCACCCTTCCTTGGAAGCGCTTTTGTAGGCCTAAGAACACTGGGGCTCTGGGCTTCTCTAGCCACCTCATCTTCTGCTCATCCTCTCGCGCACTCTAAAGAGAGCTCAGGTGAGAAATTGCAAACGTCGAGCAATTGCTCAGAGATGAAAAGTGCCAGCACTGAAAGCTGTTGCTAGCCAGCACCCTTCCTTGGAAGCGCTTTCACAGGCGCAGTAACACTGGGGCTTTGCGCTTCTCTAGCCACCAAACGTCACGGTCATTCTCTTTCTGTCTCGTAGACACGAGCTGAGAAATTGCAAACGTCGAGCAATTGCTCAGAGATGAAAAGTGCCAGCACTGAAAGCTGTTGCTAGCCAGCACCCTTCCTTGGAAGCGCTTTCACAGGTGCAGCAACACTGGGGCTTTGCGCTTCTATACGCACCAAACGTCACGGTCATTCTCTTTCCGTCTCCTAGACACGAGCTGAGAAATTGCAAACGTCGAGCAATTGCTCAGAGATGAAAAGTGCCAGCACTGAAAGCTCTTGCTAGCCAGCACCCTTCCTTGGAAGCGCTTTTGTAGGCCTAAGAACACTGGGGCTCTGGGCTTCTCTAGCCACCTCATCTTCTGCTCATCCTCTCGCGCACTCTAAAGAGAGCTCAGGTGAGAAATTGCAAACGTCGAGCAATTGCTCAGAGATGAAAAGTGCCAGCACTGAAAGCTGTTGCTAGCCAGCACCCTTCCTTGGAAGCGCTTTCACAGGCGCAGCAACACTGGGGCTTTGCGCTTCTCTAGCCACCAAACGTCACGGTCCTTCTCTTTCCGTCTTGTAGACACGAGCTGAGAAATTGCAAACGTCGAGCAATTGCTCAGAGATGAAAAGTGCCAGCACTGAAAGCTGTTGCTAGCCAGCACCCTTCCTTGGAAGCGCTTTCACAGGCGCAGTAACACTGGGGCTTAGCACTTCTCTACGCACCAAACGTCACGGTCATTCTCTTTCCGTCTCGTAGACACGAGCTGAGAAATTGCAAACGTCGAGCAATTGCTCAGAGATGAAAAGTGCCAGCACTGAAAGCTCTTGCTAGCCAGCACCCTTCCTTGGAAGCGCTTTTGTAGGCCTAAGAACACTGGGGCTCTGGGCTTCTCTAGCCACCTCATCTTCTGCTCATCCTCTCGCGCACTCTAAAGAGAGCTCAGGTGAGAAATTGCAAACGTCGAGCAATTGCTCAGAGATGAAAAGTGCCAGCACTGAAAGCTGTTGCTAGCCAGCACCCTTCCTTGGAAGCGCTTTCACAGGCGCAGCAACACTGGGGCTTTGCGCTTCTCTAGCCACCAAACGTCACGGTCCTTCTCTTTCCGTCTTGTAGACACGAGCTGAGAAACTGCAAACGTCGAGCAATTGCTCAGAGATGAAAAGTGCCAGCACTGAAAGCTGTTGCTAGCCAGCACCCTTCCTTGGAAGCGCTTTCACAGGCGCAGCAACACTGGGGCTTTGCGCTTCTCTAGCCACCAAACGTCATGGTCCTTCTCTTTCCGTCGGTAGACACGAGCTGAGAAATTGCAAACGTCGAGCAATTGCTCAGAGATGAAAAGTGCCAGCACTGAAAGCTGTTGCTAGCCAGCACCCTTCCTTGGAAGCACTTTTGTAGCCCTAAGAACACTGGGGCTCTGGGCTTCTCTAGCCACCTAAGCTTCTGCTCATCCTCTCGCGCACTCAAAGAGAGCTCAGGTGAGAAATTGCAAACGTCGAGCAATTGCTCAGAGATGAAAAGTGCCAGCACTGAAAGCTGTTGCTAGCCAGCACCCTTCCTTGGAAGCGCTTTCACAGGCGCAGCAACACTGGGGCTTTGCGCTTCTCTAGCCACCAAACGTCACGGTCCTTCTCTTTCCGTCTTGTAGACACGAGCTGAGAAATTGCAAACGTCGAGCAATTGCTCAGAGATGAAAAGTGCCAGCACTGAAAGCTGTTGCTAGCCAGCACCCTTCCTTGGAAGCGCTTTCACAGGCGCAGTAACACTGGGGCTTAGCACTTCTCTACGCACCAAACGTCACGGTCATTCTCTTTCCGTCTCGTAGACACGAGCTGAGAAATTGCAAACGTCGAGCAATTGCTCAGAGATGAAAAGTGCCAGCACTGAAAGCTCTTGCTAGCCAGCACCCTTCCTTGGAAGCGCTTTTGTAGGCCTAAGAACACTGGGGCTCTGGGCTTCTCTAGCCACCTCATCTTCTGCTCATCCTCTCGCGCACTCTAAAGAGAGCTCAGGTGAGAAATTGCAAACGTCGAGCAATTGCTCAGAGATGAAAAGTGCCAGCACTGAAAGCTGTTGCTAGCCAGCACCCTTCCTTGGAAGCGCTTTCACAGGCGCAGCAACACTGGGGCTTTGCGCTTCTCTAGCCACCAAACGTCACGGTCCTTCTCTTTCCGTCTTGTAGACACGAGCTGAGAAACTGCAAACGTCGAGCAATTGCTCAGAGATGAAAAGTGCCAGCACTGAAAGCTGTTGCTAGCCAGCACCCTTCCTTGGAAGCGCTTTCACAGGCGCAGCAACACTGGGGCTTTGCGCTTCTCTAGCCACCAAACGTCATGGTCCTTCTCTTTCCGTCGGTAGACACGAGCTGAGAAATTGCAAACGTCGAGCAATTGCTCAGAGATGAAAAGTGCCAGCACTGAAAGCTGTTGCTAGCCAGCACCCTTCCTTGGAAGCACTTTTGTAGGCCTAAGAACACTGGGGCTCTGGGCTTCTCTAGCCACCTCATCTTCTGCTCATCCTCTCGCGCACTCTAAAGAGAGCTCAGGTGAGAAATTGCAAACGTCCAGCAATTGCTCAGAGATGAAAAGTGCCAGCACTGAAAGCTGTTGCTAGCCAGCACCCTTCCTTGGAAGCGCTTTCACAGGCGCAGCAACACTGGGGCTTTGCACTTCTCTACGCACCAAACATTACGGTCATTCTCTTTCCGTCTCCTAGACACGAGCTGAGAAATTGCAAACGTCGAGCAATTGCTCCGAGATGAAAAGTGCCAGCACTGAAAGCTCTTGCTAGCCAGCACCCTTCCTTGGAAGCCCTTTTGTAGGCCTAAGAACACTGGGGCTTTGCGCTTCTCTAGCCACCTCATCTTCTGCTCATCCTCTCGCGCACTCTAAAGAGAGCTCAGGTGAGAAATTGCAAACGTCGAGCAATTGCTCCGAGATGAAAAGTGCCAGCACTGAAAGCTGTTGCTAGCCAGCACCCTTCCTTGGAAGCGCTTTTGTAGGCCTAAGAACACTAGGGCTCTGGGCTTCTCTAGCCACCTCATCTTCTGCTCATCCTCTCGCGCACTCTAAAGAGAGCTCAGGTGAGAAATTGCAAACGTCCAGCAATTGCTCCGAGATGAAAAGTGGCAGCACTGAAAGCTGTTGCTAGCCAGCACCCTTCCTTGGAAGCGCTTTCACAGGCGCAGCAACACTGGGGCTTTGCGCTTCTATACGCACCAAACGTCACGGTCCTTCTCTTTCCGTCTCGTAGACACGAGCTGAGAAATTGCAAACGTCGAGCAATTGCTCAGAGATGAAAAGTGCCAGCACTGAAAGCTCTTGCTAGCCAGCACCCTTCCTTGGAAGCGCTTTTGTAGGCCTAAGAACCCTGGGGCTCTGGGCTTCTCTAGCCACCTCATCTTCTGCTCATCCTCTCGCGCACTCTGAAGAGAGCTCAGGTGAGAAATTGCAAACGTCGAGCAATTGCTCAGAGATGAAAAGTGCCAGCACTGAAAGCTGTTGCTAGCCAGCACCCTTCCTTGGAAGCGCTTTCACAGGCGCAGCAACACTGGGGCTTTGCGCTTCTATACGCACCAAACGTCACGGTCCTTCTCTTTCCGTCTTGTAGACACGAGCTGAGAAATTGCAAACGTCGAGCAATTGCTCAGAGATGAAAAGTGGCAGCACTGAAAGCTGTTGCTAGCCAGCACCCTTCCTTGGAAGCGCTTTCACAGGCGCAGCAACACTGGGGCTTTGCGCTTCTCTAGCCACCAAAGGTCACGGTCCTTCTCTTTCCGTCTCGTAGACACGAGCTGAGAAATTGCAAACGTCGAGCAATTGCTCCGAGATGAAAAGTGCCAGCACTGAAAGCTGTTGCTAGCCAGCACCCTTCCTTGGAAGCGCTTTTGTAGGCCTAAGAACAGTGGGGCTCTGGGCTTCTCTAGCCACCTCATCTTCTGCTCATCCTCTCGCGCACTCTAAAGAGAGCTCAGGTGAGAAATTGCAAACGTCGAGCAATTGCTCAGAGATGAAAAGTGCCAGCACTGAAAGCTGTTGCTAGCCAGCACCCTTCCTTGGAAGCGCTTTCACAGGCGCAGCAACACTGGGGCTAAGCGCTTCTATACGCACCAAAAGTCACGGTCCTTCTCTTTCCGTCTTGTAGACACGAGCTGAGAAATTGCAAACGTCGAGCAATTGCTCAGAGATGAAAAGTGCCAGCACTGAAAGCTGTTGCTAGCCAGCCCCCTTCCTTGGAAGCGCTTTCACAGGCGCAGCAACACTGGGGCTTTGCGCTTCTATACGCACCAAAGGTCACGGTCCTTCTCTTTCCGTCTCGTAGACACGAGCTGAGAAATTGCAAACGTCCAGCAATTGCTCCGAGATGAAAAGTGCCAGCACTGAAAGCTCTTGCTAGCCAGCACCCTTCCTTGGAAGCGCTTTTGTAGGCCTAAGAACACTGGGGCTCTGGGCTTCTCTAGCCAGCTCATCTTCTGCTCATCCTCTCGCGCACTCTAAAGAGAGCTCAGGTGAGAAATTGCAAACGTCGAGCAATTGCTCAGAGATGAAAAGTGCCAGCACTGAAAGCTGTTGCTAGCCAGCACCCTTCCTTGGAAGCGCTTTCACAGGCGCAGCAACACTGGGGCTTTGCACTTCTCTACTCAACAAACGTCACGGTCATTCTCTTTCCGTCTCGTAGACACGAGCTGAGAAATTGCAAACGTCGAGCAATTGCTCAGAGATGAAAAGTGCCAGCACTGAAAGCTCTTGCTAGCCAGCACCCTTCCTTGCAAGCGCTTTTGTAGCCCTTAGAACACTGGGGCTCTGGGCTTCCCTAGCCACCTAATCTTCTGCTCATCCTCTCGCGCACTCTAAAGAGAGCTCAGGTGAGAAATTGCAAACGTCGAGCAATTGCTCAGAGATGAAAAGTGGCAGCACTGAAAGCTCTTGCTAGCCAGCACCCTTCCTTGGAAGCGCTTTCACAGGCGCAGCAACACTGGGGCTTTGCGCTTCTATACGCACCAAACGTCACTGTCATTCTCTTTCCGTCTTGTAGACATGAGCTGAGAAATTGCAAACGTCGAGCAATTGCTCAGAGATGAAAAGTGCCAGCACTGAAAGCTCTTGCTAGCCAGCACCCTTCCTTGGAAGCGCTTTTGTAGGCCTAACAACACTGGGGCTCTGGGCTTCTCTAGCCACCTAATCTTCTGCTCATCCTCTCGTGCACTCTAAAGAGAGCTCAGGTGAGAAATTGCAAATGTCGAGCAATTGCTCAGAGATGAAAAGTGCCAGCACTGAAAGCTGTTGCTAGCCAGCACCCTTCCTTGGAAGCGCTTTCACAGGCGCAGCAACACTGGGGCTTTGCGCTTCTCTACGCACCAAACGTCACGGTCCTTCTCTTTCCGTCTCGTAGACACGAGCTGAGAAATTGCAAACGTCGAGCAATTGCTCAGAGATGAAAAGTGCCAGCACTGAAAGCTGTTGCTAGCCAGCACCCTTCCTTGGAAGCGCTTTTGTAGGCCTAAGAACACTGGGGCTCTGGGCTTCTCTAGCCACCTCATCTTCTGCTCATCCTCGCGCGCACTCTAAAGAGAGCTCAGGTGAGAAATTGCAAACGTCGAGCAATTGCTCCGAGATGAAAAGTGCCAGCACTGAAAGCTGTTGCTAGCCAGCACCCTTCCTTGGAAGCGCTTTCACAGGCGCAGCAACACTGGGGCTATGCGCTTCTATACGCACCAAACGTCACGGTCATTCTCTTTCCGTCTCGTAGACACGAGCTGAGAAATTGCAAACGTCGAGCAATTGCTCCGAGATGAAAAGTGCCAGCACTGAAAGCTGTTGCTAGCCAGCACCCTTCCTTGGAAGCGCTTTTGTAGGCCTAAGAACAGTGGGGCTCTGGGCTTCTCTAGCCACCTCATCTTCTGCTCATCCTCTCGCGCACTCTGAAGAGAGCTCAGGTGAGAAATTGCAAACGTCGAGCAATTGCTCAGAGATGAAAAGTGCCAGCACTGAAAGCTGTTGCTAGCCAGCACCCTTCCTTGGAAGCGCTTTCACAGGCGCAGCAACACTGGGGCTTTGCGCTTCTATACGCACCAAACGTCACGGTCCTTCTCTTTCCGTCTTGTAGACACGAGCTGAGAAACTGCAAACGTCGAGCAATTGCTCAGAGATGAAAAGTGGCAGCACTGAAAGCTGTTGCTAGCCAGCACCCTTCCTTGGAAGCGCTTTCACAGGCGCAGCAACACTGGGGCTTTGCGCTTCTCTAGCCACCAAAGGTCACGGTCCTTCTCTTTCCGTCTCGTAGACACGAGCTGAGAAATTGCAAACGTCGAGCAATTGCTCCGAGATGAAAAGTGCCAGCACTGAAAGCTCTTGCTAGCCAGCACCCTTCCTTGGAAGCGCTTTTGTAGGCCTAAGAACAGTGGGGCTCTGGGCTTCTCTAGCCACCTCATCTTCTGCTCATCCTCTCGCGCACTCTAAAGAGAGCTCAGGTGAGAAATTGCAAACGTCGAGCAATTGCTCAGAGATGAAAAGTGCCAGCACTGAAAGCTGTTGCTAGCCAGCACCCTTCCTTGGAAGCGCTTTCACAGGCGCAGCAACACTGGGGCTAAGCGCTTCTATACGCACCAAAAGTCACGGTCCTTCTCTTTCCGTCTTGTAGACACGAGCTGAGAAATTGCAAACGTCGAGCAATTGCTCAGAGATGAAAAGTGCCAGCACTGAAAGCTGTTGCTAGCCAGCACCCTTCCTTGGAAGCGCTTTCACAGGCGCAGCAACACTGGGGCTTTGCGCTTCTATACGCACCAAAGGTCACGGTCCTTCTCTTTCCGTCTCGTAGACACGAGCTGAGAAATTGCAAACGTCCAGCAATTGCTCCGAGATGAAAAGTGCCAGCACTGAAAGCTCTTGCTAGCCAGCACCCTTCCTTGGAAGCGCTTTTGTAGGCCTAAGAACACTGGGGCTCTGGGCTTCTCTAGCCAGCTCATCTTCTGCTCATCCTCTCGCGCACTCTAAAGAGAGCTCAGGTGAGAAATTGCAAACGTCGAGCAATTGCTCAGAGATGAAAAGTGCCAGCACTGAAAGCTGTTGCTAGCCAGCACCCTTCCTTGGAAGCGCTTTCACAGGCGCAGCAACACTGGGGCTTTGCACTTCTCTACTCAACAAACGTCACGGTCATTCTCTTTCCGTCTCGTAGACACGAGCTGAGAAATTGCAAACGTCGAGCAATTGCTCAGAGATGAAAAGTGCCAGCACTGAAAGCTCTTGCTAGCCAGCACCCTTCCTTGCAAGCGCTTTTGTAGCCCTTAGAACACTGGGGCTCTGGGCTTCCCTAGCCACCTAATCTTCTGCTCATCCTCTCGCGCACTCTAAAGAGAGCTCAGGTGAGAAATTGCAAACGTCGAGCAATTGCTCAGAGATGAAAAGTGGCAGCACTGAAAGCTCTTGCTAGCCAGCACCCTTCCTTGGAAGCGCTTTCACAGGCGCAGCAACACTGGGGCTTTGCGCTTCTATACGCACCAAACGTCACTGTCATTCTCTTTCCGTCTTGTAGACATGAGCTGAGAAATTGCAAACGTCGAGCAATTGCTCAGAGATGAAAAGTGCCAGCACTGAAAGCTCTTGCTAGCCAGCACCCTTCCTTGGAAGCGCTTTTGTAGGCCTAACAACACTGGGGCTCTGGGCTTCTCTAGCCACCTAATCTTCTGCTCATCCTCTCGTGCACTCTAAAGAGAGCTCAGGTGAGAAATTGCAAATGTCGAGCAATTGCTCAGAGATGAAAAGTGCCAGCACTGAAAGCTGTTGCTAGCCAGCACCCTTCCTTGGAAGCGCTTTCACAGGCGCAGCAACACTGGGGCTTTGCGCTTCTCTAGCCACCAAACGTCACGGTCCTTCTCTTTCCGTCTCGTAGACACGAGCTGAGAAATTGCAAACGTCGAGCAATTGCTCAGAGATGAAAAGTGCCAGCACTGAAAGCTCTTGCTAGCCAGCACCCTTCCTTGGAAGCGCTTTTGTAGGCCTAAGAACACTGGGGCTCTGGGCTTCTCTAGCCACCTCATCTTCTGCTCATCCTCGCGCGCACTCTAAAGAGAGCTCAGGTGAGAAATTGCAAACGTCGAGCAATTGCTCAGAGATGAAAAGTGGCAGCACTGAAAGCTGTTGCTAGCCAGCACCCTTCCTTGGAAGCGCTTTCACAGGCGCAGCAACACTGGGGCTTTGCGCTTCTCTAGCCACCAAAGGTCACGGTCCTTCTCTTTCCGTCTCGTAGACACGAGCTGAGAAATTGCAAACGTCGAGCAATTGCTCCGAGATGAAAAGTGCCAGCACTGAAAGCTGTTGCTAGCCAGCACCCTTCCTTGGAAGCGCTTTTGTAGGCCTAAGAACAGTGGGGCTCTGGGCTTCTCTAGCCACCTCATCTTCTGCTCATCCTCTCGCGCACTCTAAAGAGAGCTCAGGTGAGAAATTGCAAACGTCGAGCAATTGCTCAGAGATGAAAAGTGCCAGCACTGAAAGCTGTTGCTAGCCAGCACCCTTCCTTGGAAGCGCTTTCACAGGCGCAGCAACACTGGGGCTAAGCGCTTCTATACGCACCAAAAGTCACGGTCCTTCTCTTTCCGTCTTGTAGACACGAGCTGAGAAATTGCAAACGTCGAGCAATTGCTCAGAGATGAAAAGTGCCAGCACTGAAAGCTGTTGCTAGCCAGCCCCCTTCCTTGGAAGCGCTTTCACAGGCGCAGCAACACTGGGGCTTTGCGCTTCTATACGCACCAAAGGTCACGGTCCTTCTCTTTCCGTCTCGTAGACACGAGCTGAGAAATTGCAAACGTCGAGCAATTGCTCCGAGATGAAAAGTGCCAGCACTGAAAGCTGTTGCTAGCCAGCACCCTTCCTTGGAAGCGCTTTTGTAGGCCTAAGAACACTGGGGCTCTGGGCTTCTCTAGCCAGCTCATCTTCTGCTCATCCTCTCGCGCACTCTAAAGAGAGCTCAGGTGAGAAATTGCAAACGTCGAGCAATTGCTCAGAGATGAAAAGTGCCAGCACTGAAAGCTGTTGCTAGCCAGCACCCTTCCTTGGAAGCGCTTTCACAGGCGCAGCAACACTGGGGCTTTGCACTTCTCTACTCAACAAACGTCACGGTCATTCTCTTTCCGTCTCGTAGACACGAGCTGAGAAATTGCAAACGTCGAGCAATTGCTCAGAGATGAAAAGTGCCAGCACTGAAAGCTCTTGCTAGCCAGCACCCTTCCTTGCAAGCGCTTTTGTAGCCCTTAGAACACTGGGGCTCTGGGCTTCCCTAGCCACCTAATCTTCTGCTCATCCTCTCGCGCACTCTAAAGAGAGCTCAGGTGAGAAATTGCAAACGTCGAGCAATTGCTCAGAGATGAAAAGTGCCAGCACTGAAAGCTCTTGCTAGCCAGCACCCTTCCTTGGAAGCGCTTTCACAGGCGCAGCAACACTGGGGCTTTGCGCTTCTATACGCACCAAACGTCACTGTCATTCTCTTTCCGTCTTGTAGACATGAGCTGAGAAATTGCAAACGTCGAGCAATTGCTCAGAGATGAAAAGTGCCAGCACTGAAAGCTCTTGCTAGCCAGCACCCTTCCTTGGAAGCGCTTTTGTAGGCCTAAGAACACTGGGGCTCTGGGCTTCTCTAGCCACCTAATCTTCTGCTCATCCTCTCGTGCACTCTAAAGAGAGCTCAGGTGAGAAATTGCAAATGTCGAGCAATTGCTCAGAGATGAAAAGTGCCAGCACTGAAAGCTGTTGCTAGCCAGCACCCTTCCTTGGAAGCGCTTTCACAGGCGCAGCAACACTGGGGCTTTGCGCTTCTCTACGCACCAAACGTCACGGTCCTTCTCTTTCCGTCTCGTAGACACGAGCTGAGAAATTGCAAACGTCGAGCAATTGCTCAGAGATGAAAAGTGCCAGCACTGAAAGCTCTTGCTAGCCAGCACCCTTCCTTGGAAGCGCTTTTGTAGGCCTAAGAACACTGGGGCTCTGGGCTTCTCTAGCCACCTCATCTTCTGCTCATCCTCGCGCGCACTCTAAAGAGAGCTCAGGTGAGAAATTGCAAACGTCGAGCAATTGCTCCGAGATGAAAAGTGCCAGCACTGAAAGCTGTTGCTAGCCAGCACCCTTCCTTGGAAGCGCTTTCACAGGCGCAGCAACACTGGGGCTATGCGCTTCTATACGCACCAAACGTCACGGTCATTCTCTTTCCGTCTCGTAGACACGAGCTGAGAAATTGCAAACGTCGAGCAATTGCTCCGAGATGAAAAGTGCCAGCACTGAAAGCTGTTGCTAGCCAGCACCCTTCCTTGGAAGCGCTTTTGTAGGCCTAAGAACACTGGGGCTCTGGGCTTCTCTAGCCACCTCATCTTCTGCTCATCCTCTCGTGCACTCTAAAGAGAGCTCAGGTGAGAAATTGCAAATGTCGAGCAATTGCTCCGAGATGAAAAGTGCCAGCACTGAAAGCTCTTGCTAGCCAGCACCCTTCCTTGGAAGCGCTTTCACAGGCGCAGCAACACTGGGGCTTTGCGCTTCTCTAGCCACCAAACGTCACGGTCATTCTCTTTCCGTCTCGTAGACACGAGCTGAGAAATTGCAAACGTCGAGCAATTGCTCAGAGATGAAAAGTGCCAGCACTGAAAGCTGTTGCTAGCCAGCACCCTTCCTTGGAAGCCCTTTTGTAGGCCTAAGAACACTGGGGCTCTGGGCTTCTCTAGCCACCTCATCTTCTGCTCATCCTCTCGCGCACTCTAAAGAGAGCTCAGGTGAGAAATTGCAAACGTCGAGCAATTGCTCAGAGATGAAAAGTGCCAGCACTGAAAGCTGTTGCTAGCCAGCACCCTTCCTTGGAAGCGCTTTCACAGGCGCAGCAACACTGGGGCTTTGCGCTTCTATACGCACCAAACGTCACGGTCCTTCTCTTTCCGTCTCGTAGACACGAGCTGAGAAATTGCAAACGTCGAGCAATTGCTCAGAGATGAAAAGTGCCAGCACTGAAAGCTGTTGCTAGCCAGCACCCTTCCTTGGAAGCGCTTTCACAGGCGCAGCAACACTGGGGCTTTGCGCTTCTATACGCACCAAAGGTCACGGTCCTTCTCTTTCCGTCGGTAGACACGAGCTGAGAAATTGCAAACGTCCAGCAATTGCTCCGAGATGAAAAGTGCCAGCACTGAAAGCTCTTGCTAGCCAGCACCCTTCCTTGGAAGCGCTTTTGTAGGCCTAAGAACACTGGGGCTCTGGGCTTCTCTAGCCACCTCATCTTCTGCTCATCCTCTCGCGCACTCTAAAGAGAGCTCAGGTGAGAAATTGCAAACGTCGAGCAATTGCTCAGAGATGAAAAGTGCCAGCACTGAAAGCTGTTGCTAGCCAGCACCCTTCCTTGGAAGCGCTTTCACAGGCGCAGTAACACTGGGGCTTTGCGCTTCTCTAGCCACCAAACGTCACGGTCATTCTCTTTCCGTCTCGTAGACACGAGCTGAGAAATTGCAAACGTCGAGCAATTGCTCAGAGATGAAAAGTGCCAGCACTGAAAGCTGTTGCTAGCCAGCACCCTTCCTTGGAAGCGCTTTCACAGGTGCAGCAACACTGGGGCTTTGCACTTCTATACGCACCAAACGTCACGGTCATTCTCTTTCCGTCTCCTAGACACGAGCTGAGAAATTGCAAACGTCGAGCAATTGCTCAGAGATGAAAAGTGCCAGCACTGAAAGCTGTTGCTAGCCAGCACCCTTCCTTGGAAGCGCTTTTGTAGGCCTAAGAACACTGGGGCTCTGGGCTTCTCTAGCCACCTCATCTTCTGCTCATCCTCTCGCGCACTCTAAAGAGAGCTCAGGTGAGAAATTGCAAACGTCGAGCAATTGCTCAGAGATGAAAAGTGCCAGCACTGAAAGCTGTTGCTAGCCAGCACCCTTCCTTGGAAGCGCTTTCACAGGCGCAGCAACACTGGGGCTTTGCGCTTCTATACGCACCAAACGTCACGGTCCTTCTCTTTCCGTCTTGTAGACACGAGCTGAGAAATTGCAAACGTCGAGCAATTGCTCAGAGATGAAAAGTGCCAGCACTGAAAGCTGTTGCTAGCCAGCACCCTTCCTTGGAAGCGCTTTCACAGGCGCAGTAACACTGGGGCTTAGCACTTCTCTACGCACCAAACGTCACGGTCATTCTCTTTCCGTCTCGTAGACACGAGCTGAGAAATTGCAAACGTCGAGCAATTGCTCAGAGATGAAAAGTGCCAGCACTGAAAGCTGTTGCTAGCCAGCACCCTTCCTTGGAAGCGCTTTTGTAGGCCTAAGAACACTGGGGCTCTGGGCTTCTCTAGCCACCTCATCTTCTGCTCATCCTCTCGCGCACTCTAAAGAGAGCTCAGGTGAGAAATTGCAAACGTCGAGCAATTGCTCAGAGATGAAAAGTGCCAGCACTGAAAGCTGTTGCTAGCCAGCACCCTTCCTTGGAAGCGCTTTCACAGGCGCAGCAACACTGGGGCTTTGCGCTTCTCTAGCCACCAAACGTCACGGTCCTTCTCTTTCCGTCTTGTAGACACGAGCTGAGAAACTGCAAACGTCGAGCAATTGCTCAGAGATGAAAAGTGCCAGCACTGAAAACTGTTGCTAGCCAGCACCCTTCCTTGGAAGCGCTTTCACAGGCGCAGCAACACTGGGGCTTTGCGCTTCTCTAGCCACCAAACGTCATGGTCCTTCTCTTTCCGTCGGTAGACACGAGCTGAGAAATTGCAAACGTCGAGCAATTGCTCAGAGATGAAAAGTGCCAGCACTGAAAGCTGTTGCTAGCCAGCACCCTTCCTTGGAAGCACTTTTGTAGGCCTAAGAACACTGGGGCTCTGGGCTTCTCTAGCCACCTCATCTTCTGCTCATCCTCTCGCGCACTCTAAAGAGAGCTCAGGTGAGAAATTGCAAACGTCGAGCAATTGCTCAGAGATGAAAAGTGCCAGCACTGAAAGCTGTTGCTAGCCAGCACCCTTCCTTGGAAGCGCTTTCACAGGCGCAGCAACACTGGGGCTTTGCACTTCTCTACGCACCAAACATTACGGTCATTCTCTTTCCGTCTCCTAGACACGAGCTGAGAAATTGCAAACGTCGAGCAATTGCTCCGAGATGAAAAGTGCCAGCACTGAAAGCTCTTGCTAGCCAGCACCCTTCCTTGGAAGCCCTTTTGTAGGCCTAAGAACACTGGGGCTTTGCGCTTCTCTAGCCACCTCATCTTCTGCTCATCCTCTCGCGCACTCTAAAGAGAGCTCAGGTGAGAAATTGCAAACGTCGAGCAATTGCTCCGAGATGAAAAGTGCCAGCACTGAAAGCTGTTGCTAGCCAGCACCCTTCCTTGGAAGCGCTTTTGTAGGCCTAAGAACACTAGGGCTCTGGGCTTCTCTAGCCACCTCATCTTCTGCTCA
>JBBMRM010000118.1:0-69625 GCA_037962945.1 Sarcoramphus papa
CAAAAGCGCTTCCAAGGAAGGGTGCTGGCTAGCAACAGCTTTCAGTGCTGGCACTTTTCATCTCTGAGCAACTGCTCGACGTTTGCAATTTCTCAGCTCGTGTCTACGAGACGGAGATTTAGTGAACGTGACGTTTGGTGGCTAGAGAAGCGCAAAGCCCCAGTGTTACTGTGCCTGTGAAAGCGCTTCCAAGGAAGGGTGCTGGCTAGCAACAGCTTTCAGTGCTGGCACTTTTCATCTCTGAGCAATTGCTCGACGTTTGCAATTTCTCAGCTCGTGTCTACGAGACGGAAAGAGAAGGACCGTGACGTTTGGTGGCTAGAGAAGCGCAAAGCCCCAGTGTTGCTGCGCCTGTGAAAGCGCTTCCAAGGAAGGGTGCTAGCTAGCAACAGCTTTCAGTGCTGGCACTTTTCATCTCTGAGCAATTGCTCGACGTTTGCAATTTCTCCCCTGAGCTCTCTTCAGAGTGCGCGAGAGGATGAGCAGAAGATGAGGTGGCTAAAGAAGCCCAGAGCCCCAGTCTTCTTAGGCCTACAAAAGCGCTTCCAAGGAAGGGTGCTGGCTAGCAACAGCTTTCAGTGCTGGCACTTTTCATCTCTGAGCAATTGCTCGTCGTTTGCAATTTCTCACCTGAGCTCTCTTTAGAGTGCGCGAGAGGATGAGCAGAATATTAGGTGGCTAAAGAAGCCCAGAGCCCCAGTGTTCTTAGGCCTACAAAAGCGCTTCCAAGGAAGGGTGCTGGCTAGCAAGAGCTTTCAGTGCTGGCACTTTTCATCTCTGAGCAATTGCTCGACGTTTGCAATTTCTCAGCTCGTGTCTACGAGACGGAAAGAGAAGGACCGTGACGTTTGGTGGCTAGAGAAGCGCAAAGCCCCAGTGTTGCTGCGCCTGTGAAAGCGCTTCCAAGGAAGGGTGCTGGCTAGCAACAGCTTTCAGTGCTGGCACTTTTCATCTCTGAGCAATTGCTCGACGTTTGCAATTTCTCACCTGAGCTCTCTTTAGAGTGCGCGAGAGGATGAGCACAAGATTAGGTGGCTAGAGAAGCCCAGAGCCCCAGTGTTCTAAGGGCTACAAAAGCGCTTCCAAGGAAGGGTGCTGGCTAGCAACAGCTTTCAGTGCTGGCACTTTTCATCTCTGAGCAATTGCTCGACGTTTGCAATTTCTCAGCTCGTGTCTACGAGATGGAAAGAGAAGGACCGTGACGTTTGGTGAGTAGAGAAGCGCAAAGCCCCAGTGTTGCTGCGCCTGTGAAAGCGCTTCCAAGGAAGGGTGCTGGCTAGCAACAGCTTTCAGTGTTGGCACTTTTCATCTCTGAGCAATTGCTCAACGTTTGCAATTTCTCACCTGAGCTCTCTTTAGAGTGCGCGAGAGGATGAGCAGAAGATTAGGTGGCTAGAGAAGCCCAGAGCCCCAGTGTTCTTAGGCCTACAAAAGCGCTTCCAAGGAAGGGTGCTGGCTAGCAACAGCTTTCAGTGCTGGCACTTTTCATCTCTGAGCAATTGCTCGACGTTTGCAATTTCTCACCTGAGCTCTCTTTAGAGTGTGCGAGAGGGTGAGCAGAAGATGAGGTGGCTAGAGAAGCCCAGAGCCCCAGTGTTCTTAGGCCTACAAAAGCACTTCCAAGGAAGGGTGCTGGCTAGCAACAGCTTTCATTGCTGGCACTTTTCCTCTCTGAGCAATTGCTCGACGTTTGCAATTTCTCAGCTCGTGTCTACGAGACGGAAAGAGAAGGACCGTGACGTTTGGTGGGTAGAGAAGCGCAAAGCCCCATTGTTGCTGCGCCTGTGAAAGCGCTTCCAAGGAAGGGTGCTGGCTAGCAACAGCTTTCAGTGCTGGCACTTTTCATCTCTGAGCAATTGCTCGACGTTTGCAATTTCTCACCTGAGCTCTCTTTAGAGTGCGCGAGAGGATGAGCAGAAGATGAGGTGGCTAGAGAAGCCCAGAGCCCCAGTGTTCTTAGGCCTACAAAAGCGCTTCCAAGGAAGGGTGCTGGCTAGCAACAGCTTTCAGTGCTGGCACTTTTCATCTCTGAGCAATTGCTCGACGTTTGCAATTTATTAGCTCGTGTCTACGAGACGGAAAGAGAAGGACCGTGACGTTTGGTGGCTAGAGAAGCGCAAAGCCCCAGTGTTGCTGCGCCTGTGAAAGCGCTTCCAAGGAAGGGTGCTGGCTAGCAACAGCTTTCAGTGCTGGCACTTTTCATCTCTGAGCAATTGCTCGACGTTTGCAATTTCTCAGCTCGTGTCTACAAGACGGAAAAAGAAGGACCGTGACGTTTGGTGGGTAGAGAAGCGCAAAGCCCCAGTGTTGCTGCGCCTGTGAAAGCGCTTCCAAGGAAGGGTGCTGGCTAGCAACAGCTTTCAGTGCTGGCACTTTTCATCTCTGAGCAATTGCTCGACGTTTGCAATTTCTCCCCTGAGCTCTCTTCAGAGTGCGCGAGAGGATGAGCAGAAGATTAGGTGGCTAGAGAAGCCCAGAGCCCCAGTGTTCTTAGGCCTACAAAAGCGCTTCCAAGGAAGGGTGCTGGCTAGCAACAGCTTCCAGTGCTGGCACTTTTCCTCTCTGAGCAATTGATCGACGTTTGCAATTTCTCAGCTCGTGTCTACGAGACGGAGAGATAGTGACCGTGACGTTTGGTGGCTAGAGAAGCGCAAAGCCCCAGTGTTGCTGTGCCTGTGAAAGCGCTTCCAAGGAAGGGTGCTGGCTAGCAACAGCTTTCAGTGCTGGCACTTTTCATCTCTGAGCAATTGCTCGACGTTTGCAATTTCTCACCTGAGCTCTCTTTAGAGTGCGCGAGAGGATGAGCAGAAGATGAGGTGGCTAGAGAAGCCCAGAACCCCACTGTTCTTAGGCCTACAAAAGCGCTTCCAAGGAAGGGGGCTGGCTAGCAACAGCTTTCAGTGCTGGCACTTTTCCTCTCTGAGCAATTGCTCGACGTTTGCAATTTCTCAGCTCGTGTCTACGAGACGGAAAGAGAATGACCGTGACGTTTGGTGGGTAGAGAAGCGCAAAGCCCCAGTGTTGCTGCGCCTGTGAAAGCGCTTCCAAGGAAGGGTGCTGGCTAGCAACAGCTTTCAGTGCTGGCACTTTTCATCTCTGAGCAATTGCTCGACGTTTGCAATTTCTCACCTGAGCTCTCTTCAGAGTGCGCGAGAGGATGAGCAGAAGGTGAGGTGGCTAGAGAAGCCCAGAGCCCCAGTGTTCTTAGGCCTACAAAAGCGCTTCCAAGGAAGGGTGCTGGCTAGCAACAGCTTTCAGTGCTGGCACTTTTCATCTCTGAGCAATTGCTCGACGTTTGCAATTTCTCAGCTCGTGTCTACGAGACGGAGAGATAGTGACCGTGACTTTTGATGGCTAGAGAAGCGCAAAGCCCCAGTGTTACTGCGCCTGTGAAAGCGCTTCCAAGGAAGGGTGCTGGCTAGCAACAGCTTTCAGTGCTGGCACTTTTCCTCTCTGAGCAATTGATCGACGTTTGCAATTTCTCAGCTCGTGTCTACGAGACGGAAAGAGAAGGACCGTGACGTTTGGTGGATAGAGAAGCGCAAAGCCCCAGTGTTACTGCGCCTGTGAAAGCGCTTCCAAGGAAGGGTGCTGGCTAGCAACAGCTTTCAGTGCTGGCACTTTTCATCTCTGAGCAATTGCTCGACGTTTGCAATTTCTCACCTGAGCTCTCTTTAGAGTGCGCGAGAGGATGAGCAGAAGATGAGGTGGCTAGAGAAGCCCAGAGCCCCCGTGTTCTTAGGCCTACAAAAGCGCTTCCAAGGAAGGGTGCTGGCTAGCAACAGCTTTCAGTGCTGGCACTTTTCATCTCTGAGCAATTGCTCGACGTTTGCAATTTCTCAGCTCGTGTCTACGAGACGGAAAGAGAAGGACCGTGACGTTTGGTGGCTAGAGAAGCGCAAAGCCCCAGTGTTGCTGCGCCTGTGAAAGCGCTTCCAAGGAAGGGTGCTGGCTAGCAACAGCTTTCAGTGCTGGCACTTTTCATCTCTGAGCAATTGCTCGACGTTTGCAATTTGTCACCTGAGCTCTCTTCAGAGTGCGCGAGAGGATGAGCAGAAGATGAGGTGGCTAGAGAAGCCCAGAGCCCCAGTGTTCTTAGGCCTACAAAAGCGCTTCCAAGGAAGGGTGCTGGCTAGCAACAGCTTCCAGTGCTGGCACTTTTCATCTCTGAGCAATTGCTCGACGTTTGCAATTTCTCAGCTCGTGTCTACGAGACGGAGAGATAGTGAACGTGACGTTTGGTGGCTAGAGAAGCGCAAAGCCCCAGTGTTACTGTGCCTGTGAAAGCGCTTCCAAGGAAGGGTGCTGGCTAGCAACAGCTTTCAGTGCTGGCACTTTTCATCTCTGAGCAATTGCTCGACGTTTGCAATTTCTCAGCTCGTGTCTACGAGACGGAAAGAGAATGACCGTGACGTTTGGTGGCTAGAGAAGCGCAAAGCCCCAGTGTTGCTGCGCCTGTGAAAGCGCTTCCAAGGAAGGGTGCTAGCTAGCAACAGCTTTCAGTGCTGGCACTTTTCATCTCTGAGCAATTGCTCGACGTTTGCAATTTCTCACCTGAGCTCTCTTTAGAGTGCGCGAGAGGATGAGCAGAAGATGAGGTGGCTAGAGAAGCCCAGAGCCCCAGTGTTCTTAGGCCTACAAAAGCGCTTCCAAGGAAGGGTGCTGGCTAGCAACAGCTTTCAGTGCTGGCACTTTTCATCTCTGAGCAATTGCTCGACGTTTGCAATTTCTCAGCTCGTGTCTACGAGACGGAAAGAGAAGGACCGTGACGTTTGGTGGCTAGAGAAGCGCAAAGCCCCAGTGTTCTTAGGCCTACAAAAGCGCTTCCAAGGAAGGGTGCTGGCTAGCAACAGCTTTCAGTGCTGGCACTTTTCATCTCTGAGCAATTGCTCGACGTTTGCAATTTCTCACCTGAGCTCTCTTTAGAGTGCGCGAGAGGATGAGCAGAAGATTAGGTGGCTAGAGAAGCCCAGAGCCCCAGTGTTCTTAGGCCTACAAAAGCGCTTCCAAGGAAGGGTGCTGGCTAGCAACAGCTTTCAGTGCTGGCACTTTTCATCTCTGAGCAATTGCTCGACGTTTGCAATTTCTCAGCTCGTGTCTACGAGACGGAAAGAGAAGGACCGTGACGTTTGGTGGCTAGAGAAGCGCAAAGCCCCAGTGTTACAGCGCCTGTGAAAGCGCTTCCAAGGAAGGGTGCTGGCTAGCAACAGCTTTCAGTGCTGGCACTTTTCATCTCTGAGCAATTGCTCAACGTTTGCAATTTCTCACCTGAGCTCTCTTTAGAGTACACGAAAGGATGAGCAGAAGATTAGGTGGCTAGAGAAGCCCAGAGCCCCAGTGTTCTTAGGCCTACAAAAGCACTTCCAAGGAAGGGTGCTGGCTAGCAACAGCTTTCAGTGCTGGCACTTTTCATCTCTGAGCAATTGCTCGACGTTTGCAATTTCTCACCTGAGCTCTCTTTAGAGTGCGCGAGAGGATGAGCAGAAGATGAGGTGGCTAGAGAAGCCCAGAGCCCCAGTGTTCTTAGGCCTACAAAAGCGCTTCCAAGGAAGGGTGCTGGCTAGCAACAGCTTTCAGTGCTGGCACTTTTCCTCTCTGAGCAATTGCTCGACGTTTGCAATTTCTCAGCTCGTGTCTACGAGACGGAAAGAGAAGGACCGTGACGTTTGGTGGGTAGAGAAGCGCAAAGCCCCAGTGTTGCTGCGCCTGTGAAAGCGCTTCCAAGGAAGGGTGCTGGCTAGCAACAGCTTTCAGTGCTGGCACTTTTCATCTCTGAGCAATTGCTGGACGTTTGCAATTTCTCACCTGAGCTCTCTTCAGAGTGCGCGAGAGGATGAGCAGAAGATTAGGTGGCTAGAGAAGCCCAGAGCCCCACTGTTCTTAGGCCTACAAAAGCGCTTCCAAGGAAGGGTGCTGGCTAGCAACAGCTTCCAGTGCTGGCACTTTTCATCTCTGAGCAATTGATCGACGTTTGCAATTTCTCAGCTCGTGTCTACGAGACGGAGAGATAGTGACCGTGACGTTTGGTGGCTAGAGAAGCGCAAAGCCCCAGTGTTACTGTGCCTACAAAAGCGCTTCCAAGGAAGGGTGCTGGCTAGCAACAGCTTTCAGTGCTGGCACTTTTCATCTCTGAGCAATTGCTCGACGTTTGCAATTTCTCAGCTCGTGTCTACGAGTCGGAAAGAGAAGGACCGTGACGTTTGGTGGGTAGAGAAGCGCAAAGCCCCAGTGTTACTGCGCCTGTGAAAGCGCTTCCAAGGAAGGGTGCTGGCTAGCAACAGCTTCCAGTGCTGGCACTTTTCATCTCTGAGCAATTGCTCGACGTTTGCAATTTCTCACCTGAGCTCTCTTTAGAGTGCGCGAGAGGATGAGCAGAAGATGAGGTGGCTAGAGAAGCCCAGAGCCCCAGTGTTCTTAGGCCTACAAAAGCGCTTCCAAGGAAGGGTGCTGGCTAGCAACAGCTTTCAGTGCTGGCACTTTTCATCTCTGAGCAATTGCTCGACGTTTGCAATTTCTCAGCTCGTGTCTACGAGACGGAAAGAGAAGGACCGTGACGTTTGGTGGCTAGAGAAGCGCAAAGCCCCAGTGTTACTGCGCCTGTGAAAGCGCTTCCAAGGAAGGGTGCTGGCTAGCAACAGCTTTCAGTGCTGGCACTTTTCATCTCTGAGCAATTGCTCAACGTTTGCAATTTCTCACCTGAGCTCTCTTTAGAGTACACGAAAGGATGAGCAGAAGATTAGGTGGCTAGAGAAGCCCAGAGCCCCAGTGTTCTTAGGCCTACAAAAGCGCTTCCAAGGAAGGGTGCTGGCTAGCAACAGCTTTCAGTGCTGGCACTTTTCATCTCTGAGCAATTGCTGGACGTTTGCAATTTCTCACCTGAGCTCTCTTTAGAGTGCGCGAGAGGATGAGCAGAAGATGAGGTGGCTAGAGAAGCCCAGAGCCCCAGTGTTCTTAGGCCTACAAAAGCGCTTCCAAGGAAGGGTGCTGGCTAGCAAGAGCTTTCAGTGCTGGCACTTTTCATCTCTGAGCAATTGCTCGATGTTTGCAATTTCTCATCTGAGCTCTCTTTAGAGTGCGCGAGAGGATGAGCAGAAGATGAGGTGGCTAAAGAAGCCCATAGCCCCAGTTTTCTTAGGCCTACAAAAGCGCTTCCAAGGAAGGGTGCTGGCTAGCAAGAGCTTTCAGTGCTGGCACTTTTCATCTCTGAGCAATTGCTCGACGTTTGCAATTTCTCAGCTCGTGTCTACGAGACGGAAAGAGAAGGACCGTGACGTTTGGTGGCTAGAGAAGCGCAAAGCCCCAGTGTTACAGCGCCTGTGAAAGCGCTTCCAAGGAAGGGTGCTGGCTAGCAAGAGCTTTCCGTGCTGGCACTTTTCATCTCTGAGCAATTGCTGGACGTTTGCAATTTCTCACCTGAGCTCTCTTCAGAGTGCGCGAGAGGATGAGCAGAAGATGAGGTGGCTAGAGAAGCCCAGAGCCCCAGTGTTCTTAGGCCTACTAAAGCGCTTCCAAGGAAGGGTGCTGGCTAGCAACAGCTTTCAGTGCTGGCACTTTTCCTCTCTGAGCAATTGCTCGACGTTTGCAATTTCTCACCTGAGCTCTCTTTAGAGTGCGCGAGAGGATGAGCAGAAGATGAGGTGGCTAGAGAAGCCCAGAGCCCCAGTGTTCTTAGGCCTACAAAAGCGCTTCCAAGGAAGGGTGCTGGCTAGCAACAGCTTTCAGTGCTGGCACTTTTCATCTCTGAGCAATTGCTGGACGTTTGCAATTTCTCACCTGAGCTCTCTTTAGAGTGCGCGAGAGGATGAGCAGAAGATTAGGTGGCTAGAGAAGCCCAGAGCCCCAGTTTTCTAAGGCCTACAAAAGCACTTCCAAGGAAGGGTGCTGGCTAGCAACAGCTTTCAGTGCTGGCACTTTTCATCTCTGAGCAATTGCTCGACGTTTGCAATTTCTCAGCTCGTGTCTACGAGACGGAAAGAGAAGGACCGTGACGTTTGGTAGATAGAGAAGCGCAAAGCCCCAGTGTTGCTGCGCCTGTGAAAGCGCTTCCAAGGAAGGGTTCTGGCTAGCAAGAGCTTTCAGTGCTGGCACTTTTCATCTCTGAGCAATTGCTGGACGTTTGCAATTTCTCACCTGAGCTCTCTTTAGAGTGCATGAAAGGATGAGCAGAAGATTAGGTGTCTAGAGAAGCCCAGAGCCCCAGTGTTCTTAGGCCTACAAAAGCACTTCCAAGGAAGGGTGCTGGCTAGCAAGAGCTTTCATTGCTGGCACTTTTCCTCTCTGAGCAATTGCTCGACGTTTGCAATTTCTCAGCTCGTGTCTACGAGACGGAGAGATAGTGACCGTGACTTTTGGTGGGTAGAGAAGCGCAAAGCCCCAGTGTTACTGCGCCTGTGAAAGCGCTTCCAAGGAAGGGTGCTGGCTAGCAAGAGCTTTCAGTGCTGGCACTTTTCATCTCTGAGCAATTGCTCGACGTTTGCAATTTCTCAGCTCGTGTCTACGAGACGGAAAGAGAATGACTGTGACGTTTGGTGGGTAGAGAAGCGCAAAGCCCCAGTGTTGCTGCGCCTGTGAAAGCGCTTCCAAGGAAGGGTGCTGGCTAGCAACAGCTTTCAGTGCTGGCACTTTTCATCTCTGAGCAATTGCTCGACGTTTGCAATTTCTCACCTGAGCTCTCTTTAGAGTGCGCGAGAGGATGAGCAAAAGATGAGGTGGCTAGAGAAGCCCAGAGCCCCAGTGTTCTTAGGCCTACAAAAGTGCTTCCAAGGAAGGGTGCTGGCTAGCAACAGCTTTCAGTGCTGGCACTTTTCATCTCTGAGCAATTGCTGGACGTTTGCAATTTCTCACCTGAGCTCTCTTTAGAGTGCGCGAGAGGATGAGCAGAAGATGAGGTGGCTAGAGAAGCCCAGAGCCCCAGTGTGCTTAGGGCTACAAAAGCGCTTCCAAGGAAGGGTGCTGGCTAGCAACAGCTTTCAGTGCTGGCACTTTTCATCTCTGAGCAATTGCTCGACGTTTGCAATTTCTCAGCTCGTGTCTACGAGACGGAAAGAGAATGACCGTGACGTTTGGTGGCTAGAGAAGCGCAAAGCCCCAGTGTTCTTAGGCCTACAAAAGCGCTTCCAAGGAAGGGTGCTGGCTAGCAAGAGCTTTCAGTGCTGGCACTTTTCATCTCTGAGCAATTGCTGGAAGTTTGCAATTTCTCACCTGAGCTCTCTTTAGAGTGCGCGAGAGGATGAGCAGAAGATGAGGTGGCTAGAGAAGCGCAAAGCCCCAGTGTTACTGCGCTTGTGAAAGCACTTCCAAGGAAGGGTGCTGGCTAGCAACAGCTTTCAGTGCTGGCACTTTTCATCTCAGAGCAATTGCTCGACGTTTGCAATTTCTCAGCTCGTGTCTACGAGACGGAAAGAGAAGGACCGTGACGTTTGGTGGGTAGAGAAGCGCAAAGCCCCAGTGTTACTGCGCCTGTGAAAGCGCTTCCAAGGAAGGGTGCTGGCTAGCAAGAGCTTTCAGTGCTGGCACTTTTCATCTCTGAGCAATTGCTCGACGTTTGCAATTTCTCACCTGAGCTCTCTTTAGAGTGCGCGAGAGGATGAGCAGAAGATGAGGTGGCTAGAGAAGCCCAGAGCCCCAGTGTTCTTAGGCCTACAAAAGCGCTTCCAAGGAAGGGTGCTGGCTAGCAACAGCTTTCAGTGCTGGCACTTTTCATCTCTGAGCAATTGCTCGACGTTTGCAATTTCTCAGCTCGTGTCTACGAGACGGAGATATAGTGACCGTGACTTTTGATGGCTAGAGAAGCGCAAAGCCCCAGTGTTGCTGCGCCTGTGAAAGCGCTTCCAAGGAAGGGTGCTGGCTAGCAACAGCTTTCAGTGCTGGCACTTTTCATCTCTGAGCAATTGCTCGACGTTTGCAATTTCTCAGCTCGTGTCTACGAGACGGAAAGAGAAGGACCGTGACGTTTGGTGGGTAGAGAAGCGCAAAGCCCCAGTGTTACTGCGCTTGTGAAAGCGCTTCCAAGGAAGGGTGCTGGCTAGCAACAGCTTTCAGTGCTGGCACTTTTCATCTCTGAGCAATTGCTGGACGTTTGCAATTTCTCACCTGAGCTCTCTTCAGAGTGCGCGAGAGGATGAGCAGAAGATGAGGTGGCTAGAGAAGCCCAGAGCCCCAGTGTTCTTAGGCCTACTAAAGCGCTTCCAAGGAAGGGTGCTGGCTAGCAAGAGCTTTCAGTGCTGGCACTTTTCATCTCTGAGCAATTGCTCGACGTTTGCAATTTCTCAGCTCGTGTCTACGAGACGGAAAGAGAAGGACCATGACGTTTGGTGGCTAGAGAAGCGCAAAGCCCCAGTGTTGCTGCGCCTGTGAAAGCGCTTCCAAGGAAGGGTGCTGGCTAGCAACAGCTTTCAGTGCTGGCACTTTTCATCTCTGAGCAATTGCTCGACGTTTGCAATTTCTCACCTGAGCTCTCTTTAGAGTGCGCGAGAGGATGAGCAGAAGGTGAGGTGTCTAGAGAAGCCCAGAGCCCCACTGTTCTTAGGCCTACAAAAGCGCTTCCAAGGAAGGGTGCTGGCTAGCAACAGCTTCCAGTGCTGGCACTTTTCATCTCTGAGCAATTGCTCGACGTTTGCAATTTCTCAGCTCGTGTCTACGAGACGGAGAGATAGTGACCGTGACATTTGGTGGGTAGAGAAGCGCAAAGCCCCAGTGTTACTGTGCCTGTGAAAGCGCGTCCAAGGAAGGGTGCTGGCTAGCAACAGCTTTCAGTGCTGGCACTTTTCATCTCTGACCAATTGATCGACGTTTGCAATTTTTCAGCTCGTGTCTACGAGACGGAAAGAGAATGACTGTGATGTTTGGTGGGTAGAGAAGCGCAAAGCCCCAGTGTTGCTGCGCCTGTGAAAGCGCTTCCAAGGAAGGGTGCTGGCTAGCAAGAGCTTTCAGTGCTGGCACTTTTCATCTCTGAGCAATTGCTTGACGTTTGCAATTTCTCCCCTGAGCTCTCTTTAGAGTGCGCGAGAGGATGAGCAGAAGATGAAGGTGGCTAGAGAAGCCCAGAGCCCCAGTGTTCTTAGGCCTACAAAAGCGCTTCCAAGGAAGGGTGCTGGCTAGCAAGAGCTTTCAGTGCTGGCACTTTTCATCTCTGAGCAATTGCTCGACGTTTGCAATTTCTCACCTGAGCTCTCTTTAGAGTGCGCGAGAGGATGAGCAGAAGATGAGGTGGCTAGAGAAGCCCAGAGCCCCAGTGTGCTTAGGCCTACAAAAGCGCTTCCAAGGAAGGGTGCTGGCTAGCAACAGCTTTCATTGCTGGCACTTTTCATCTCTGAGCAATTGCTCGACGTTTGCAATTTCTCAGCTCGTGTCTACGAGACGGAAAGAGAATGACCGTGACATTTGGTGGCTAGAGAAGCGCAAAGCCCCAGTGTTCTTAGGCCTACAAAAGCGCTTCCAAGGAAGGGTGCTGGCTAGCAAGAGCTTTCAGTGCTGGCACTTTTCATCTCTGAGCAATTGCTCGACGTTTGCAATTTCTCACCTGAGCTCTCTTTAGAGTGCGCGAGAGGATGAGCAGAAGATGAGGTGGCTAGAGAAGCCCAGAGCCCCAGTGTGCTTAGGGCTACAAAAGCGCTTCCAAGGAAGGGTGCTGGCTAGCAACAGCTTTCAGTGCTGGCACTTTTCATCTCTGAGCAATTGCTCGACTTTTGCAATTTCTCAGCTCGTGTCTACGAGACGGAAAGAGAAGGACCGTGACGTTTGGTGGGTAGAGAAGCGCAAAGCCCCAGTGTTACTGCGCCTGTGAAAGCGCTTCCAAGGAAGGGTGCTGGCTAGCAACAGCTTTCAGTGCTGGCACTTTTCATCTCTGAGCAATTGCTCGACGTTTGCAATTTCTCACCTGAGCTCTCTTTAGAGTGCGCGAGAGGATGAGCAGAAGATGAGGTGGCTAGAGAAGCCCAGAGCCCCAGTGTTCTTAGGCCTACAAAAGCGCTTCCAAGGAAGGGTGCTGGCTAGCAACAGCTTCCAGTGCTGGCACTTTTCATCTCTGAGCAATTGCTCGACGTTTGCAATTTCTCAGCTCGTGTCTACGAGACGGAGAGATAGTAACCGTGACGTTTGGTGGGTAGAGAAGCGCAAAGCCCCAGTGTTACTGCGCCTGTGAAAGCGCTTCCAAGGAAGGGTGCTGGCTAGCAACAGCTTTCAGTGCTGGCACTTTTCATCTCTGAGCAATTGCTCGATGTTTGCAATTTCTCACCTGAGCTCTCTTTAGAGTGCGCGAGAGGATGAGCAGAAGATGAGGTGGCTAAAGAAGCCCATAGCCCCAGTGTTCTTAGGCCTACAAAAGCGCTTCCAAGGAAGGGTGCTGGCTAGCAACAGCTTTCAGTGCTGGCACTTTTCATCTCTGAGCAATTGCTCGACGTTTGCAATTTCTCACCTGAGCTCTCTTTAGAGTGCGCGAGAGGATGAGCAGAAGATGAGGTGTCTAGAGAAGCCCAGAGCCCCAGTGTTCTTAGGCCTACAAAAGCGCTTCCAAGGAAGGGTGCTGGCTAGCAACAGCTTCCAGTGCTGGCACTTTTCATTTCTGAGCAATTGATCGACGTTTGCAATTTCTCAGCTCGTGTCTACGAGACGGAGAGATAGTGACCGTGACGTTTGGTGGCTAGAGAAGCGCAAAGCCCCAGTGTTACTGCGCCTGTGAAAGCGCTTCCAAGGAAGGGTGCTGGCTAGCAACAGCTTTCAGTGCTGGCACTTTTCATCTCTGAGCAATTGATCGACGTTTGCAATTTCTCAGCTCGTGTCTACGAGACGGAAAGAGAATGACTGTGATGTTTGGTGGGTAGAGAAGCGCAAAGCCCCAGTGTTGCTGCGCCTGTGAAAGCGCTTCCAAGGAAGGGTGCTGGCTAGCAAGAGCTTTCAGTGCTGGCACTTTTCATCTCTGAGCAATTGCTTGACGTTTGCAATTTCTCACCTGAGCTCTCTTTAGAGTGCGCGAGAGGATGAGCAGAAGATGAGGTGGCTAGAGAAGCCCAGAGCCCCTGTGTTCTTAGGCCTACAAAAGCGCTTCCAAGGAAGGGTGCTGGCTAGCAAGAGCTTTCAGTGCTGGCACTTTTCATCTCTGAGCAATTGCTCGACGTTTGCAATTTCTCACCTGAGCTCTCTTTAGAGTGCGCGAGAGGATGAGCAGAAGATGAGGTGGCTAGAGAAGCCCAGAGCCCCAGTGTGCTTAGGCCTACAAAAGCGCTTCCAAGGAAGGGTGCTGGCTAGCAACAGCTTTCATTGCTGGCACTTTTCATCTCTGAGCAATTGCTCGACGTTTGCAATTTCTCAGCTCGTGTCTACGAGACGGAAAGAGAATGACCGTGACATTTGGTGGCTAGAGAAGCGCAAAGCCCCAGTGTTCTTAGGCCTACAAAAGCGCTTCCAAGGAAGGGTGCTGGCTAGCAAGAGCTTTCAGTGCTGGCACTTTTCATCTCTGAGCAATTGCTCGACGTTTGCAATTTCTCACCTGAGCTCTCTTTAGAGTGCGCGAGAGGATGAGCAGAAGATGAGGTGGCTAGAGAAGCCCAGAGCCCCAGTGTGCTTAGGGCTACAAAAGCGCTTCCAAGGAAGGGTGCTGGCTAGCAAGAGCTTTCAGTGCTGGCACTTTTCATCTCTGAGCAATTGCTCGACGTTTGCAATTTCTCAGCTCGTGTCTACGAGACGGAAAGAGAAGGACCGTGACGTTTGGTGGGTAGAGAAGCGCAAAGCCCCAGTGTTACTGCGCCTGTGAAAGCGCTTCCAAGGAAGGGTGCTGGCTAGCAACAGCTTTCAGTGCTGGCACTTTTCATCTCTGAGCAATTGCTCGATGTTTGCAATTTCTCACCTGAGCTCTCTTTAGAGTGCGCGAGAGGATGAGCAGAAGATGAGGTGGCTAAAGAAGCCCAGAGCCCCAGTGTTCTTAGGCCTACAAAAGCGCTTCCAAGGAAGGGTGCTGGCTAGCAACAGCTTTCAGTGCTGGCACTTTTCATCTCTGAGCAATTGCTCGACGTTTGCAATTTCTCAGCTCGTGTCTACGAGACGGAAAGAGAAGGACCGTGACGTTTGGTGGGTAGAGAAGCGCAAAGCCCCAGTGTTACAGCGCCTGTGAAAGCGCTTCCAAGGAAGGGTGCTGGCTAGCAACAGCTTTCAGTGTTGGCACTTTTCATCTCTGAGCAGTTGCTCGACGTTTGCAATTTCTCAACTGAGCTCTGTTCAGAGTGCGCGAGAGGATGAGCAGAAGATTAGGTGGCTAAAGAAGCCCAGAGCCCCAGTGTTCTTAGGGCTACTAAAGCGCTTCCAAGGAAGGGTGCTGGCTAGCAAGAGCTTTCAGTGCTGGCACTTTTCATCTCTGAGCAATTGCTGGACGTTTGCAATTTCTCACCTGAGCTCTCTTTAGAGTGCGCGAGAGGATGAGCAGAAGATGAGGTGGCTAGAGAAGCCCAGAGCCCCAGTTTTCTAAGGGCTACAAAAGCGCTTCCAAGGAAGGGTGCTGGCTAGCAACAGCTTTCAGTGCTGGCACTTTTCATCTCTGAGCAATTGCTGGACGTTTGCAATTTCTCAGCTCGTGTCTACGAGACGGAAAGAGAATGACCGTGACGTTTGGTGGGTAGAGAAGCGCAAAGCCCCAGTGTTACTGCGCCTGTGAAAGCGCTTCCAAGGAAGGGTGCTGGCTAGCAACAGCTTTCAGTGCTGGCACTTTTCATCTCTGAGCAATTGCTCGACGTTTGCAATTTCTCACCTGAGCTCTCTTTAGACTGCGCGAGAGGATGAGCAGAAGATGAGGTGGCTAGAGAAGCCCAGAGCCCCAGTGTTCTTAGGCCTACAAAAGCGCTTCCAAGGAAGGGGGCTGGCTAGCAACAGCTTTCAGTGCTGGCACTTTTCATCTCTGAGCAATTGCTCGACGTTTGCAATTTCTCAGCTCGTGTCTACGAGACGGAGAGATAATGACCTTGATGTTTGGTGGGTAGAGAAGCGCAAAGCCCCAGTGTTGCTGTGCCTGTGAAAGCGCTTCCAAGTAAGGGTGCTGGCTAGCAAGAGCATTCAGTGCTGGCACTTTTCATCTCTGAGCAATTGCTCGACGTTTGCAATTTCTCCCCTGAACTCTCTTTAGAGTGCGCGAGAGGATGAGCAGAAGATTAGGCGGCTAGAGAAGCCCATAGCCCCAGTGTTCTTAGGCCTACAAAAGCGCTTCCAAGGAAGGGTGCTGGCTAGCAACGGCTTTCAGTGCTGGCACTTTTCATCTCTGAGCAATTGCTCGACGTTTGCAATTTCTCAGCTGGTGTCTACGAGACGGAAAGAGAAGGACCGTGACGTTTGGTGGGTAGAGAAGCGCAAAGCCCCAGTGTTACTGCGCCTGTGAAAGCGCTTCCAAGGAAGGGTGCTGGCTAGCAACAGCTTTCAGTGCTGGCACTTTTCATCTCTGAGCAATTGCTCGACGTTTGCAATTTCTCAGCTCGTGTCTACGAGACGGAAAGAGAATGACCGTGACGTTTGGTGGGTAGAGAAGCGCAAATCCCCAGTGTTGCTGTACCTGTGAAAGCGCTTCCAAGGAAGGGTGCTGTCTAGCAACAGCTTTCAGTGCTGGCACTTTTCATCTCTGAGCAATTGCTCAACGTTTGCAATTTCTCACCTGAGCTCTCTTTAGAGTGCGCGAGAGGATGAGCAGAAGATTAGGTGGCTAGAGAAGCCCAGAGCCCCAGTGTTCTTAGGCCTACAAAAGCGCTTCCAAGGAAGGGTGCTGGCTAGCAACAGCTTTCAGTGCTGGCACTTTTCATCTCTGAGCAATTGCTCGACGTTTGCAATTTCTCAGCTCGTGTCTACGAGACGGAAAGAGAAGGACCGTGACATTTGGTGGCTAGAGAAGCGCAAAGCCCCAGTGTTACTGCACCTGTGAAAGCGCTTCCAAGGAAGGGTGCTGGCTAGCAACAGCTTTCAGTGCTGGCACTTTTCCTCTCTGAGCAATTGCTCGACGTTTGCACTTTCTCAGCTCGTGTCTACGAGATGGAAAGAGAAGGACCGTGACGTTTGGTGGCTAGAGAAGCGCAAAGCCCCAGTGTTGCTGTGCCTGTGAAAGCGCTTCCAAGGAAGGGTGCTGGCTAGCAACAGCTTTCAGTGCTGGCACTTTTCATCTCTGAGCAATTGCTCGACGTTTGCAATTTCTCAGCTCGTGTGTACGAGACGGAAAGAGAAGGACCGTGACGTTTGGTGGGTAGAGAAGCGCAAAGCCCCAGTGTTACTGCGCCTGTGAAAGCGCTTCCAAGGAAGGGTGCTGGCTAGCAACAGCTTTCAGTGCTGGCACTTTTCATCTCTGAGCAATTGCTCGACGTTTGCAATTTCTCACCTGAGCTCTCTTTAGAGTGCGTGAGAGGATGAGCAGATGATGAGGTGGCTAGAGAAGCCCAGAGCCCCAGTGTTCTTAGGCCTACAAAAGCGCTTCCAAGGAAGGGTGCTGGCTAGCAACAGCTTTCAGTGCTGGCACTTTTCATCTCTGAGCAATTGCTGGACTTTTGCAATTTCTCACCTGAGCTCTCTTTAGAGTGCGCGAGAGGATGAGCAGAAGATGAGGTGGCTAGAGAAGCCCAGAGCCCCAGTGTTCTTAGGCCTACAAAAGCGCTTCCAAGGAAGGGGGCTGGCTAGCAACAGCTTTCAGTGCTGGCACTTTTCATCTCTGAGCAATTGCTCGACGTTTGCAATTTCTCAGCTCGTGTCTACGAGACGGAAAGAGAATGACAGTGACGTTTGCTGGCTAGAGAAGTGCAAAGCCCCAGTGTTGCTGCGCCTGTGAAAGCGCTTCCAAAGAAGGGTGCTGGCTAGCAACAGCTTTCAGTGCTGGCACTTTTCATCGCTGAGCAATTGCTCGACGTTTGCAATTTCTCAGCTCGTGTCTAGGAGACGGAAAGAGAAGGACCGTGACGTTTGGTGGGTAGAGAAGCGCAAAGCCCCAGTGTTGCTGCGCCTGTGAAAGCGCTTCCAAGGAAGGGTGCTGGCTAGCAACAGCTTTCAGTGCTGGCACTTTTCATCTCTGAGCAATTGCTCGACGTTTGCAATTTCTCACCTGAGCTCTCTTTAGAGTGCGCGAGAGGATGAGCAGAAGATTAGGTGGCTAGAGAAGCGCAAAGCCCCAGTGTTCTTAGGGCTACAAAAGCGCTTCCAAGGAAGGGTGCTGTCTAGCAACAGCTTTCAGTGCTGGCACTTTTCATCTCTGAGCAATTGCTCGACGTTTGCAATTTCTCAGCTCGTGTCTACGAGACGGAGAGATAATGACCGTGACGTTTGGTGGCTAGAGAAGCGCAAAGCCCCAGTGTTGCTGTGCCTGTGAAAGCGCTTCCAAGGAAGGGTGCTGGCTAGCAACAGCTTTCAGTGCTGGCACTTTTCATCTCTGAGCAATTGCTCGAAGTTTGCAATTTCTCACCTGAGCTCTCTTTAGAGTGCGCGAGAGGATGAGCAGAAGATGAGGTGGCTAGAGAAGCCCAGAGCCCCAGTGTTCTTAGGCCTACAAAAGCGCTTCCAAGGAAGGGTGCTGGCTAGCAAGAGCTTTCAGTGCTGGCACTTTTCATCTCTGAGCAATTGCTCGACGTTTGCAATTTCTCAGCTCGTGTCTACGAGACGGAAAGAGAAGGACCGTGACGCTTGGTAGCTAGAGAAGCGCAAAGCCCCAGTGTTACTGCGCCTGTGAAAGCGCTTCCAAGGAAGGGTGCTGGCTAGCAAGAGCTTTCAGTGCTGGCACTTTTCATCTCTGAGCAATTGCTCGACGTTTGCAATTTCTCAGCTCGTGTCTACGAGACGGAGAGATAATGACCGTGACGTTTGGTGGCTAGAGAAGCGCAAAGCCCCAGTGTTGCTGTGCCTGTGAAAGCGCTTCCAAGGAAGGGTGCTGGCTAGCAACAGCTTTCAGTGCTGGCACTTTTCATCTCTGAGCAATTGCTCGACGTTTGCAATTTCTCACCTGAGCTCTCTTTAGAGTGCGCGAGAGGATGAGCAGAAGATGAGGTGGCTAGAGAAGCCCAGAGCCCCAGTGTTCTTAGGCCCACAAAAGCGCTTCCAAGGAAGGGTGCTGGCTAGCAACGGCTTTCAGTGCTGGCACTTTTCATCTCTGAGCAATTGCTCGACGTTTGCAATTTCTCAGCTGGTGTCTACGAGACGGAAAGAGAAGGACCGTGACGTTTGGTGGCTAGAGAAGCGCAAAGCCCCAGTGTTACTGCGCCTGTGAAAGCGCTTCCAAGGAAGGGTGCTGGCTAGCAACAGCTTTCAGTGCTGGCACTTTTCATCTCTGAGCAATTGCTCGACGTTTGCAATTTCTCAGCTCGTGTCTACGAGATGGAAAGAGAAGGACCGTGACGTTTGGTGGCTAGAGAAGCGCAAAGCCCCAGTGTTGCTGTGCCTGTGAAAGCGCTTCCAAGGAAGGGTGCTGGCTAGCAACAGCTTTCAGTGCTGGCACTTTTCATCTCTGAGCAATTGCTCGACGTTTGCAATTTCTCAGCTCGTGTCTACGAGACGGAAAGAGAAGGACCGTGACGTTTGGTGGGTAGAGAAGCGCAAAGCCCCAGTGTTACTGCGCCTGTGAAAGCGCTTCCAAGGAAGGGTGCTGGCTAGCAACAGCTTTCAGTGCTGGCACTTTTCATCTCTGAGCAATTGCTCGACGTTTGCAATTTCTCACCTGAGCTCTCTTTAGAGTGCGTGAGAGGATGAGCAGATGATGAGGTGGCTAGAGAAGCCCAGAGCCCCAGTGTTCTTAGGCCTACAAAAGCGCTTCCAAGGAAGGGTGCTGGCTAGCAACAGCTTTCAGTGCTGGCACTTTTCATCTCTGAGCAATTGCTGGACTTTTGCAATTTCTCACCTGAGCTCTCTTTAGAGTGCGCGAGAGGATGAGCAGAAGATGAGGTGGCTACAGAAGCCCAGAGCCCCAGTGTTCTTAGGCCTACAAAAGCGCTTCCAAGGAAGGGTGCTGTCTAGCAACAGCTTTCAGTGCTGGCACTTTTCATCTCTGAGCAATTGCTCGACGTTTGCAATTTCTCAGCTCGTGTCTACGAGACGGAAAGAGAATGACAGTGACGTTTGCTGGCTAGAGAAGTGCAAAGCCCCAGTGTTGCTGCGCCTGTGAAAGCGCTTCCAAAGAAGGGTGCTGGCTAGCAACAGCTTTCAGTGCTGCCACTTTTCATCGCTGAGCAATTGCTCGACGTTTGCAATTTCTCAGCTCGTGTCTAGGAGACGGAAAGAGAAGGACCGTGACGTTTGGTGGGTAGAGAAGCGCAAAGCCCCAGTGTTGCTGTGCCTGTGAAAGCGCTTCCAAGGAAGGGTGCTGGCTAGCAACAGCTTTCAGTGCTGGCACTTTTCATCTCTGAGCAATTGCTCGACGTTTGCAATTTCTCACCTGAGCTCTCTTTAGAGTGCGCGAGAGGATGAGCAGAAGATTAGGTGGCTAGAGAAGCGCAAAGCCCCAGTGTTCTTAGGGCTACAAAAGCGCTTCCAAGGAAGGGTGCTGGCTAGCAACAGCTTTCAGTGCTGGCACTTTTCATCTCTGAGCAATTGCTCGACGTTTGCAATTTCTCAGCTCGTGTCTACGAGACGGAGAGATAATGACCGTGACGTTTGGTGGCTAGAGAAGCGCAAAGCCCCAGTGTTGCTGTGCCTGTGAAAGCGCTTCCAAGGAAGGGTGCTGGCTAGCAACAGCTTTCAGTGCTGGCACTTTTCATCTCTGAGCAATTGCTCGAAGTTTGCAATTTCTCACCTGAGCTCTCTTTAGAGTGCGCGAGAGGATGAGCAGAAGATGAGGTGGCTAGAGAAGCCCAGAGCCCCAGTGTTCTTAGGGCTACAAAAGCGCTTCCAAGGAAGGGTGCTGGCTAGCAAGAGCTTTCAGTGCTGGCACTTTTCATCTCTGAGCAATTGCTGGACGTTTGCAATTTCTCAGCTCGTGTCTACGAGACGGAAAGAGAAGGACCGTGACGCTTGGTGGCTAGAGAAGCGCAAAGCCCCAGTGTTACTGCGCCTGTGAAAGCGCTTCCAAGGAAGGGTGCTGGCTAGCAAGAGCTTTCAGTGCTGGCACTTTTCATCTCTGAGCAATTGCTGGACGTTTGCAATTTCTCAGCTCGTGTCCACGAGACGGAAAGAGAAGGACCGTGACGTTTGGTGGCTAGAGAAGCGCAAAGCCCCAGTGTTGCTGTGCCTGTGAAAGCGCTTCCAAGGAAGGGTGCTGGCTAGCAACAGCTTTCAGTGCTGGCACTTTTCATCTCTGAGCAATTGCTCGACGTTTGCAATTTCTCACCTGAGCTCTCTTTAGAGTGCGCGAGAGGATGAGCAGAAGATGAGGTGGCTAGAGAAGCCCAGAGCCCCAGTGTTCTTAGGCCCACAAAAGCGCTTCCAAGGAAGGGTGCTGGCTAGCAAGAGCTTTCAGTGCTGGCACTTTTCATTTCTGAGCAATTGCTCGACGTTTGCAATTTCTCAGCTCGTGTCTACGAGACGGAGAGATAATGACCTTGATGTTTGGTGGCTAGAGAAGCGCAAAGCCCCAGTGTTGCTGTGCCTGTGAAAGCGCTACCAAGGAAGGGTGCTGGCTAGCAACAGCTTTCAGTGCTGGCACTTTTCATCTCTGAGCAATTGATCGACGTTTGCAATTTCTCAGCTCGTGTCTACGAGACGGAAAGAGAAGGACCGTGACGTTTGGTGGCTAGAGAAGCGCAAAGCCCCACTGTTACTGCGCCTGTGAAAGCGCTTCCAAGGAAGGGTGCTGGCTAGCAAGAGCTTTCCGTGCTGGCACTTTTCATCTCTGAGCAATTGCTGGACGTTTGCAATTTCTCACCTGAGCTCTCTTTAGAGTGCGCGAGAGGATGAGCAGAAGATGAGGTGGCTAGAGAAGCCCAGAGCCCCAGTGTTCTTAGGCCTACAAAAGCGCTTCCAAGGAAGGGTGCTGGCTAGCAAGAGCTTTCAGTGCTGGCACTTTTCATCTCTGAGCAATTGCTCGACGTTTGCAATTTCTCAGCTCGTGTCTACGAGACGGAGAGATAATGACCGTGACGTTTGGTGGCTAGAGAAGCGCAAAGCCCCAGTGTTGCTGCGCCTCTGAAAGCGCTTCCAGGGAAGGGTGCTGGCTAGCAAGAGCTTTCAGTGCTGGCACTTTTCATCTCTGAGCAATTGCTCGACGTTTGTAATTTCTCACCTGAGCTCTCTTTAGAGTGCGCGAGAGGATGAGCAGAAGATTAGGTGGCTAGAGAAGCCCAGAGCCCCCGTGTTCTTAGGCCTACAAAAGCGCTTCCAAGGAAGGGTGCTGGCTAGCAACAGCTTTCAGTGCTGCCACTTTTCATCTCTGAGCAATTGCTCGACGTTTGCAATTTCTCAGCTCGTGTCTACGAGACGGAAAGAGAATGACAGTGACGTTTGCTGGCTAGAGAAGTGCAAAGCCCCAGTGTTGCTGCGCCTGTGAAAGCGCTTCCAAAGAAGGGTGCTGGCTAGCAACAGCTTTCAGTGCTGCCACTTTTCATCGCTGAGCAATTGCTCGACGTTTGCAATTTCTCAGCTCGTGTCTAGGAGACGGAAAGAGAAGGACCGTGACGTTTGGTGGGTAGAGAAGCGCAAAGCCCCAGTGTTGCTGTGCCTGTGAAAGCGCTTCCAAGGAAGGGTGCTGGCTAGCAACAGCTTTCAGTGCTGGCACTTTTCATCTCTGAGCAATTGCTCGACGTTTGCAATTTCTCACCTGAGCTCTCTTTAGAGTGCGCGAGAGGATGAGCAGAAGATTAGGTGGCTAGAGAAGCGCAAAGCCCCAGTGTTCTTAGGGCTACAAAAGCGCTTCCAAGGAAGGGTGCTGGCTAGCAACAGCTTTCAGTGCTGGCACTTTTCATCTCTGAGCAATTGCTCGACGTTTGCAATTTCTCAGCTCGTGTCTACGAGACGGAGAGATAATGACCGTGACGTTTGGTGGCTAGAGAAGCGCAAAGCCCCAGTGTTGCTGTGCCTGTGAAAGCGCTTCCAAGGAAGGGTGCTGGCTAGCAACAGCTTTCAGTGCTGGCACTTTTCATCTCTGAGCAATTGCTCGAAGTTTGCAATTTCTCACCTGAGCTCTCTTTAGAGTGCGCGAGAGGATGAGCAGAAGATGAGGTGGCTAGAGAAGCCCAGAGCCCCAGTGTTCTTAGGCCTACAAAAGCGCTTCCAAGGAAGGGTGCTGGCTAGCAAGAGCTTTCAGTGCTGGCACTTTTCATCTCTGAGCAATTGCTGGACGTTTGCAATTTCTCAGCTCGTGTCTACGAGACGGAAAGAGAAGGACCGTGACGCTTGGTGGCTAGAGAAGCGCAAAGCCCCAGTGTTACTGCGCCTGTGAAAGCGCTTCCAAGGAAGGGTGCTGGCTAGCAACAGCTTTCAGTGCTGGCACTTTTCATCTCTGAGCAATTGCTGGACGTTTGCAATTTCTCAGCTCGTGTCCACGAGACGGAAAGAGAAGGACCGTGACGTTTGGTGGCTAGAGAAGCGCAAAGCCCCAGTGTTGCTGTGCCTGTGAAAGCGCTTCCAAGGAAGGGTGCTGGCTAGCAACAGCTTTCAGTGCTGGCACTTTTCATCTCTGAGCAATTGCTCGACGTTTGCAATTTCTCACCTGAGCTCTCTTTAGAGTGCGCGAGAGGATGAGCAGAAGATGAGGTGGCTAGAGAAGCCCAGAGCCCCAGTGTTCTTAGGCCTACAAAAGCGCTTCCAAGGAAGGGTGCTGGCTAGCAAGAGCTTTCAGTGCTGGCACTTTTCATTTCTGAGCAATTGCTCGACGTTTGCAATTTCTCAGCTCGTGTCTACGAGACGGAGAGATAATGACCTTGATGTTTGGTGGCTAGAGAAGCGCAAAGCCCCAGTGTTGCTGTGCCTGTGAAAGCGCTACCAAGGAAGGGTGCTGGCTAGCAACAGCTTTCAGTGCTGGCACTTTTCATCTCTGAGCAATTGATCGACGTTTGCAATTTCTCAGCTCGTGTCTACGAGACGGAAAGAGAAGGACCGTGACGTTTGGTGAGTAGAGAAGCGCAAAGCCCCACTGTTACTGCGCCTGTGAAAGCGCTTCCAAGGAAGGGTGCTGGCTAGCAAGAGCTTTCCGTGCTGGCACTTTTCATCTCTGAGCAATTGCTGGACGTTTGCAATTTCTCACCTGAGCTCTCTTTAGAGTGCGCGAGAGGATGAGCAGAAGATGAGGTGGCTAGAGAAGCCCAGAGCCCCAGTGTTCTTAGGCCTACAAAAGCGCTTCCAAGGAAGGGTGCTGGCTAGCAAGAGCTTTCAGTGCTGGCACTTTTCATCTCTGAGCAATTGCTCGACGTTTGCAATTTCTCAGCTCGTGTCTACGAGACGGAGAGATAATGACCGTGACGTTTGGTGGCTAGAGAAGCGCAAAGCCCCAGTGTTGCTGCGCCTCTGAAAGCGCTTCCAGGGAAGGGTGCTGGCTAGCAAGAGCTTTCAGTGCTGGCACTTTTCATCTCTGAGCAATTGCTCGACGTTTGTAATTTCTCACCTGAGCTCTCTTTAGAGTGCGCGAGAGGATGAGCAGAAGATTAGGTGGCTAGAGAAGCCCAGAGCCCCCGTGTTCTTAGGCCTACAAAAGCGCTTCCAAGGAAGGGTGCTGGCTAGCAACAGCTTTCAGTGCTGCCACTTTTCATCTCTGAGCAATTGCTCGACGTTTGCAATTTCTCAGCTCGTGTCTACGAGACGGAAAGAGAAGGACTGTGACGTTTGGTGGGTAGAGAAGCGCAAAGCCCCAGTGTTACTGCGCCTGTGAAAGCGCTTCCAAGGAAGGGTGCTGGCTAGCAACAGCTTTCAGTGCTGGCACTTTTCATCTCTGAGCAATTGCTCGACGTTTGCAATTTCTCAGCTCGTGTCTACGAGACGGAGAGATAATGACCTTGATGTTTGGTGGCTAGAGAAGCGCAAAGCCCCAGTGTTGCTGTGCCTGTGAAAGCGCTTCCAAGGAAGGGTGCTGGCTAGCAACAGCTTTCAGTGCTGGCACTTTTCATCTCTGAGCAATTGCTCGACGTTTGCAATTTCTCACCTGAGCTCTCTTTAGAGTGCGCGAGAGGATGAGCAGAAGATGAGGTGGCTAGAGAAGCCCAGAGCCCCAGTGTTCTTAGGCCTACAAAAGCGCTTCCAAGGAAGGGTGCTGGCTAGCAACAGCTTTCAGTGCTGGCACTTTTCATCTCTGAGCAATTGCTCGACGTTTGCAATTTCTCAGCTCGTGTCTACGAGACGGAAAGAGAAGGACCGTGACATTTGGTGGCTAGAGAAGCCCAGAGCCCCAGTGTTCTTAGGCCTACAAAAGCGCTTCCAAGGAAGGGTGCTGGCTAGCAACAGCTTTCAGTGCTGGCACTTTTCATCTCTGAGCAATTGCTCGACGTTTGCAATTTCTCACCTGAGCTCTCTTTAGAGTGCGCGAGAGGATGAGCAGAAGATTAGGTGGCTAGAGAAGCCCAGAGCCCCAGTGTTCTTAGGCCTACAAAGCGCTTCCAAGGAAGGGTGCTGGCTAGCAACAGCTTTCAGTGCTGGCACTTTTCATCTCTGAGCAATTGCTCGACGTTTGCAATTTCTCACCTGAGCTCTCTTTAGAGTGCGCGAGAGGATGAGCAGAAGATTAGGTGGCTAGAGAAGCCCAGAGCCCCCGTGTTCTTAGGCCTACAAAAGCGCTTCCAAGGAAGGGTGCTGGCTAGCAACAGCTTTCAGTGCTGGCACTTTTCATCTCTGAGCAATTGCTCGACGTTTGCAATTTCTCAGCTCGTGTCTACGAGACGGAAAGAGAAGGACCGTGACGTTTGGTGGGTAGAGAAGCGCAAAGCCCCAGTGTTACTGCGCCTCTAAAGCGCTTCCAAGGAAGGGTGCTGGCTAGCAACAGCTTTCAGTGCTGGCACTTTTCATCTCTGAGCAATTGCTCGACGTTTGCAATTTCTCAGCTCGTGTCTAGGAGACGGAAAGAGAATGACAGTGACGTTTGCTGGCTAGAGAAGTGCAAAGCCCCAGTGTTGCTGCGCTTGTGAAAGCGCTTCCAAGGAAGGGTGCTGCCTAGCAACAGCTTTCAGTGCTGGCACTTTTCATCTCTGAGCAATTGCTCGACGTTTGCAATTTCTCAGCTCGTGTCTACGAGACGGAGAGATAATGACCGTGACGTTTGGTGGCTAGAGAAGCGCAAAGCCCCAGTGTTGCTGTGCCTGTGAAAGCGCTTCCAAGGAAGGGTGCTGGCTAGCAACAGCTTTCAGTGCTGGCACTTTTCCTCTCTGAGCAATTGCTCGACGTTTGCAATTTCTCACCTGAGCTCTCTTTAGAGTGCGCGAGAGGATGAGCAGAAGATGAGGTGGCTAGAGAAGCCCAGAGCCCCAGTGTTCTTAGGCCTACAAAAGCGCTTCCAAGGAAGGGTGCTGGCTAGCAACAGCTTTCAGTGCTGGCACTTTTCATCTCTGAGCAATTGCTCGACGTTTGCAATTTCTCAGCTCGTGTCTACGAGACGGAAAGAGAAGGACCGTGATGTTTGGTGGGTAGAGAAGCGCAAAGCCCCAGTGTTGCTGCGCCTGTGAAAGCGCTTCCAAGGAAGGGTGCTGGCTAGCAACAGCTTTCAGTACTGGCACTTTTCATCTCTGAGCAATTGCTCGACGTTTGCAATTTCTCAGCTCGTGTCTACGAGACGGAAAGAGAAGGACCGTGACTTTTGGTGGCTAGAGAAGCGCAAAGCCCCAGTGTTACTGCGCCTGTGAAAGCGCTTCCAAGGAAGGGTGCTGGCTAGCAACAGCTTTCAGTGCTGGCACTTTTCATCTCTGAGCAATTGCTCGACGTTTGCAATTTCTCACCTGAGCTCTCTTTAGAGTGCGCGAGAGGATGAGCAGAAGATGAGGTGGCTAGAGAAGCCCAGAGCCCCAGTGTTCTTAGGCCTACAAAAGCGCTTCCAAGGAAGGGTGCTGGCTAGCAACAGCTTCCAGTGCTGGCACTTTTCATCTCTGAGCAATTGCTCGACGTTTGCAATTTCTCAGCTCGTGTCTACGAGACGGAAAGAGAAGGACCGTGACATTTGGTGGCTAGAGAAGCGCAAAGCCCCAGTGTTACTGCGCCTGTGAAAGTGCTTCCAAGGAAGGGTGCTGGCTAGCAACAGCTTTCAGTGCTGGCACTTTTCATCTCTGAGCAATTGCTCGACGTTTGCAATTTCTCAGCTCGTGTCTACGAGACGGAAAGAGAAGGACCGTGACGTTTGGTGGCTAGAGAAGTGCAAAGCCCCAGTGTTGCTGCGCCTGTGAAAGCGCTTCCAAGGAAGGGTGCTGGCTAGCAACAGCTTTCAGTGCTGGCACTTTTCATCTCTGAGCAATTGCTCGACGTTTGCAATTTCTCACCTGAGCTCTCTTTAGAGTGCGCGAGAGGATGTGCAGAAGATTAGGTGGCTAGAGAAGCCCAGAGCCCCAGTGATCTTAGGTCTACAAAAGCGCTTCCAAGGAAGGGTGCTGGCTAGCAACAGCTTTCAGTGCTGGCACTTTTCATCTCTGAGCAATTGCTCGACGTTTGCAATTTCTCAGCTCGTGTCTAGGAGACGGAAAGAGAATTTCCGTGACGTTTGGTGGCTAGAGAAGCGCAAAGCCCCAGTGTTGCTGTGCCTGTGAAAGCGCTTCCAAGGAAGGGTGCTGGCTAGCAACAGCTTCCAGTGCTGGCACTTTTCATCTCTGAGCAATTGCTCGACGTTTGCAATTTCTCACCTGAGCTCTCTTTAGAGTGCGCGAGAGGATGAGCAGAAGATGAGGTGGCTAGAGAAGCCCAGAGCCCCAGTGTTCTTAGGCCTACAAAAGCGCTTCCAAGGAAGGGTGCTGGCTAGCAACAGCTTTCAGTGCTGGCACTTTTCATCTCTGAGCAATTGCTCGACGTTTGCAATTTCTCGGCTCGTGTCTACGAGACGGAAAGAGAATATCCGTGACGTTTGGTGGGTAGAGAAGCGCAAAGCCCCAGTGTTGCTGCGCCTGTGAAAGCACTTCCAAGGAAGGGTGCTGGCTAGCAAGAGCTTTCAGTGCTGGCACTTTTCATCTCTGAGCAATTGCTCGTCGTTTGCAATTTCTCACCTGAGCTCTCTTTAGAGTGCGCGAGAGGATGAGCAGAAGATGAGGTGGCTAGAGAAGCCCAGAGCCCCAGTGATCTTAGGTCTGCAAAAGCGCTTCCAAGGAAGGGTGCTGGCTAGCAACAGCTTTCAGTGCTGGCACTTTTCATCTCTGAGCAATTGCTCGACGTTTGCAATTTCTCAGCTCGTGTCTAGGAGACGGAAAGAGAAGGACCGTGACGTTTGGTGGCTAGAGAAGCGCAAAGCCCCAGTGTTCTTAGGCCTACAAAAGCGCTTCCAAGGAAGGGTGCTGGCTAGCAACAGCTTTCAGTGCTGGCACTTTTCATCTCTGAGCAATTGCTCGACGTTTGCAATTTCTCACCTGAGCTCTCTTTAGAGTGCGCGAGAGGATGAGCAGAAGATTAGGTGGCTAGAGAAGCCCAGAGCCCCCGTGTTCTTAGGCCTACAAAAGCGCTTCCAAGGAAGGGTGCTGGCTAGCAACAGCTTCCAGTGCTGGCACTTTTCATCTCTGAGCAATTGCTCGACATTTGCAATTTCTCAGCTCGTGTCTAGGAGACGGAGAGATAGTGACCGTGACGTTTGGTGGGTAGAGAAGCGCAAAGCCCCAGTGTTGCTGTGCCTGTGAAAGCGCTTCCAAGGAAGGGTGCTGGCTAGCAAGAGCTTTCAGTGCTGGCACATTTCATCTCTGAGCAATTGCTCGACGTTTGCAACTTCTCAGCTCGTGTCTACGAGACGGAAAGAGAAGGACCGTGACGTTTGGTGGGTAGAGAAGCGCAAAGCCCCAGTGTTACTGCGCCTGTGAAAGCGCTTCCAAGGAAGGGTGCTGGCTAGCAACAGCTTTCAGTGCTGGCACTTTTCATCTCTGAGCAATTGCTCGACGTTTGCAATTTCTCACCTGAGCTCTCTTTAGAGTGCGCGAGAGGATGAGCAGAAGATGAGGTGGCTAGAGAAGCCCAGAGCCCCAGTGTTCTTAGGCCTACAAAAGCGCTTCCAAGGAAGGGTGCTGGCTAGCAAGAGCTTCCAGTGCTGGCACTTTTCATCTCTGAGCAATTGCTCGACGTTTGCAATTTCTCAGCTCGTGTCTACGAGACGGAAAGAGAAGGACCGTGACATTTGGTGGCTAGAGAAGCGCAAAGCCCCAGTGTTACTGCGCCTGTGAAAGTGCTTCCAAGGAAGGGTGCTGGCTAGCAACAGCTTTCAGTGCTGGCACTTTTCATCTCTGAGCAATTGCTCGACGTTTGCAATTTCTCAGCTCGTGTCTACGAGACGGAAAGAGAAGGACCGTGACGTTTGGTGGCTAGAGAAGTGCAAAGCCCCAGTGTTGCTGCGCCTGTGAAAGCACTTCCAAGGAAGGGTGCTGGCTAGCAACAGCTTTCAGTGCTGGCACTTTTCATCTCTGAGCAATTGCTCGACGTTTGCAATTTCTCACCTGAGCTCTCTTTAGAGTGCGCGAGAGGATGAGCAGAAGATTAGGTGGCTAGAGAAGCCCAGAGCCCCAGTGATCTTAGGTCTACAAAAGCGCTTCCAAGGAAGGGTGCTGGCTAGCAACAGCTTTCAGTGCTGGCACTTTTCATCTCTGAGCAATTGCTCGACGTTTGCAATTTCTCAGCTCGTGTCTAGGAGACGGAAAGAGAATGTCCGTGACGTTTGGTGGGTAGAGAAGCGCAAAGCCCCAGTGTTACTGCGCCTGTGAAAGCGCTTCCAAGGAAGGGTGCTGGCTAGCAACAGCTTTCAGTGCTGGCACTTTTCATCTCTGAGCAATTGCTCGACATTTGTAATTTCTCACCTGATCTCTCTTTAGAGTGCGCGAGAGGATGAGCAGAAGATTAAGTGGCTAGAGAAGCCCAGAGCCCCAGTGTTCTTAGGCCTACAAAAGCGCTTCCAAGGAAGGGTGCTGGCTAGCAACGGCTTTCAGTGCTGGCACTTTTCATCTCTGAGCAATTGCTTGACGTTTGCAATTTCTCAGCTCGTGTCTAGGAGACGGAAAGAGAAGGACCGTGACGTTTGGTGGGTAGAGAAGCGCAAAGCCCCAGTGTTGCTGCGCCCGTGAAAGCGCTTCCAAGGAAGGGTGCTGGCTAGCAACAGCTTTCAGTGCTGGCACTTTTCATCTCTGAGCAATTGCTGGACGTTTGCAATTTCTCACCTGAGCTCTCTTTAGAGTGCGCGAGAGGATGAGCAGAAGATGAGGTGGCTAGAGAAGCCCAGAGCCCCAGTGTTCTTAGGCCTACAAAAGCGCTTCCAAGGAAGGGTGCTGGCTAGCAACAGCTTTCAGTGCTGGCACTTTTCATCTCTGAGCAATTGCTCAACGTTTGCAATTTCTCACCTGAGCTCTCTTTAGAGTGCGCGAGAGAATGAGCAGAAGATTAGGTGGCTAGAGAAGCCCAGAGCCCCAGTGTTCTTAGGCCTACAAAAGCGCTTCCAAGGAAGGGTGCTGGCTAGCAACAGCTTCCAGTGCTGGCACTTTTCATCTCTGAGCAATTGCTCGACGTTTGCAATTTCTCAGCTCGTGTCTACGAGACGGAAAGAGAAGGACCGTGACGTTTGGTGGCTAGAGAAGCACAAAGCCCCAGTGTTACTGCGCCTGTGAAAGCGCTTCCAAGGAAGGGTGCTGGCTAGCAACAGCTTTCAGTGCTGGCACTTTTCATCTCTGAGCAATTGCTCGACGTTTGCAATTTCTCACCTGAGCTCTCTTTAGAGTGCGCGAGAGGATGAGCAGAAGATGAGGTGGCTAGAGAAGCCCAGAGCCCCAGTGTTCTTAGGCCTACAAAAGCGCTTCCAAGGAAGGGTGCTGGCTAGCAACAGCTTTCAGTGCTGGCACTTTTCATCTCTGAGCAATTGATCGACGTTTGCAATTTCTCAGCTCGTGTCTACGAGACGGAAAGAGAAGGACCGTGACGTTTGGTGGCTAGAGAAGCGCAAAGCCCCAGTGTTACAGCGCCTGTGAAAGCGCTTCCAAGGAAGGGTGCTGGCTAGCAACAGCTTCCAGTGCTGGCACTTTTCATCTCTGAGCAATTGCTCGACGTTTGCAATTTCTCACCTGAGCTCTCTTTAGAGTGCGCGAGAGGATGAGCAGAAGATGAGGTGGCTAGAGAAGCCCAGAGCCCCAGTGTTCTTAGGCCTACAAAAGCGCTTCCAAGGAAGGGTGCTGGCTAGCAAGAGCTTTCAGTGCTGGCACTTTTCATCTCTGAGCAATTGCTCGACGTTTGCAATTTCTCCCCTGAGCTCTCTTTAGAGTGCGCGAGAGGATGCGCAGAAGATGAGGTGGCTAGAGAAGCCCAGAGCCCCAGTGTTCTTAGGCCTACAAAAGCGCTTCCAAGGAAGGGTGCTGGCTAGCAACAGCTTTCAGTGCTGGCACTTTTCCTCTCTGAGCAATTGATCGACGTTTGCAATTTCTCAGCTCGTGTCTACGAGACGGAAAGAGAATGACCGTGACGTTTGGTGGCTAGAGAAGCGCAAAGCCCCAGTGTTGCTGCGCCTGTGAAAGCGCTTCCAAGGAAGGGTGCTGGCTAGCAACAGCTTCCAGTGCTGGCACTTTTCATCTCTGAGCAATTGCTCGATGTTTGCAATTTCTCCCCTGAGCTGTCTTCAGAGTGCGCGAGAGGATGAGCAGAAGATTAGGTGGCTAAAGAAGCCCAGAGCCCCAGTGTTCTTAGGCCTACAAAAGCGCTTCCAAGGAAGGGTGCTGGCTAGCAACAGCTTTCAGTGCTGGCACTTTTCATCTCTGAGCAATTGCTCGACGTTTGCAATTTCTCAGCTCGTGTCTACGAGACGGAAAGAGAAGGACCGTGACGTTTGGTGGGTAGAGAAGCGCAAAGCCCCAGTGTTCTTAGGCCTACAAAAGCGCTTCCAAGGAAGGGTGCTGGCTAGCAACAGCTTTCAGTGCTGGCACTTTTCATCTCTGAGCAATTGCTCGACGTTTGCAATTTCTCCCCTGAGCTCTCTTCAGAGTGCGCGAGAGGATGAGCAGAAGATGAGGTGGCTAGAGAAGCCCAGAGCCCCAGTGTTCTTAGGCCTACAAAAGCGCTTCCAAGGAAGGGTGCTGGCTAGCAACAGCTTTCAGTGCTGGCACTTTTCATCTCTGAGCAATTGCTCGACGTTTGCAATTTCTCACCTGAGCTCTCTTTAGAGTGCGCGAGAGGATGAGCAAAATATTAGGTGGCTAGAGAAGCCCAGAGCCCCAGTGTGCTTAGGCCTACAAAAGCGCTTCCAAGGAAGGGTGCTGGCTAGCAACAGCTTTCAGTGCTGGCACTTTTCATCTCTGAGCAATTGCTCGACGTTTGCAATTTCTCAGCTCGTGTCTACGAGACGGAAAGAGAAGGACCGTGACGTTTGGTGGCTAGAGAAGCGCAAAGCCCCAGTGTTACAGCGCCTGTGAAAGCGCTTCCAAGGAAGGGTGCTGGCTAGCAACAGCTTTCAGTGCTGGCACTTTTCATCTCTGAGCAATTGCTCGACGTTTGCAATTTCTCACCTGAGCTCTCTTTAGAGTGCGCGAGAGGATGAGCAGAAGATGAGGTGGCTAGAGAAGCCCAGAGCCCCAGTGTTCTTAGGCCTACAAAAGCGCTTCCAAGGAAGGGTGCTGGCTAGCAACAGCTTTCAGTGCTGGCACTTTTCATCTCGGAGCAATTGCTCGACGTTTGCAATTTCTCAGCTCGTGTCTACGAGACGGAAAGAGAAGGACCGTGACGTTTGGTGGCTAGAGAAGCGCAAAGCCCCAGTGTTACAGCGCCTGTGAAAGCGCTTCCAAGGAAGGGTGCTGGCTAGCAACAGCTTCCAGTGCTGGCACTTTTCATCTCTGAGCAATTGCTCGACGTTTGCAATTTCTCACCTGAGCTCTCTTTAGAGTGCGCGAGAGGATGAGCAGAAGATGAGGTGGCTAGAGAAGCCCAGAGCCCCAGTGTTCTTAGGCCTACAAAAGCGCTTCCAAGGAAGGGTGCTGGCTAGCAAGAGCTTTCAGTGCTGGCACTTTTCATCTCTGAGCAATTGCTCGACGTTTGCAATTTCTCACCTGAGCTCTCTTTAGAGTGCGCGAGAGGATGCGCAGAAGATTAGGTGGCTAGAGAAGCCCAGAGCCCCAGTGTTCTTAGGCCTACAAAAGCGCTTCCAAGGAAGGGTGCTGGCTAGCAACAGCTTTCAGTGCTGGCACTTTTCATCTCGGAGCAATTGCTCGACGTTTGCAATTTCTCAGCTCGTGTCTACGAGACGGAAAGAGAAGGACCGTGACGTTTGGTGGCTAGAGAAGCGCAAAGCCCCAGTGTTACAGCGCCTGTGAAAGCGCTTCCAAGGAAGGGTGCTGGCTAGCAACAGCTTCCAGTGCTGGCACTTTTCATCTCTGAGCAATTGCTGGACGTTTGCAATTTCTCACCTGAGCTCTCTTTAGAGTGCGCGAGAGGATGAGCAGAAGATGAGGTGGCTAGAGAAGCCCAGAGCCCCAGTGTTCTTAGGCCTACAAAAGCGCTTCCAAGGAAGGGTGCTGGCTAGCAACAGCTTTCAGTGCTGGCACTTTTCCTCTCTGAGCAATTGCTCGACGTTTGCAATTTCTCAGCTCGTGTCTACGAGACGGAAAGAGAAGGACCGTGACGTTTGGTGGGTAGAGAAGCGCAAAGCCCCAGTGTTACTGCGCCTGTGAAAGCGCTTCCAAGGAAGGGTGCTGGCTAGCAACAGCTTTCAGTGCTGGCACTTTTCATCTCTGAGCAATTGCTCGACGTTTGCAATTTCTCCCCTGAGCTCTCTTCAGAGTGCGCGAGAGGATGAGCAGAAGATGAGGTGGCTAAAGAAGCCCAGAGCCCCAGTGTTCTTAGGCCTACAAAAGCGCTTCCAAGGAAGGGTGCTGGCTAGCAAGAGCTTTCAGTGCTGGCACTTTTCATCTCTGAGCAATTGCTCGACGTTTGCAATTTCTCAGCTCGTGTCTACGAGACGGAAAGAGAAGGACCGTGACGTTTGGTGGCTAGAGAAGCGCAAAGCCCCAGTGTTGCTGCGCCTGTGAAAGCGCTTCCAAGGAAGGGTGCTGGCTAGCAACAGCTTTCAGTGCTGGCACTTTTCATCTCTGAGCAATTGCTCGACGTTTGCAATTTCTCACCTGAGCTCTCTTTAGAGTGCGCGAGAGGATGAGCAGAAGATGAGGTGGCTAGAGAAGCCCAGAGCCCCAGTGTTCTTAGGCCTACAAAAGCGCTTCCAAGGAAGGGTGCTGGCTAGCAACAGCTTTCAGTGCTGGCACTTTTCATCTCTGAGCAATTGCTCGACGTTTGCAATTTCTCACCTGAGCTCTCTTTAGAGTGCGCGAGAGGATGAGCAGAAGATGAGGTGGCTAGAGAAGCCCACAGCCCCAGTGTTCTTAGGCCTACAAAAGCGCTTCCAAGGAAGGGTGCTGGCTAGCAACAGCTTTCAGTGCTGGCACTTTTCCTCTCTGAGCAATTGCTCGACGTTTGCAATTTCTCAGCTCGTGTCTACGAGACGGAAAGAGAAGGACCGTGACGTTTGGTGCGTAGAGAAGCGCAAAGCCCCAGTGTTGCTGCGCCTGTGAAAGCGCTTCCAAGGAAGGGTGCTGGCTAGCAAGAGCTTTCAGTGCTGGCACTTTTCATCTCTGAGCAATTGCTCGACGTTTGCAATTTCTCACCTGAGCTCTCTTTAGAGTGCGCGAGAGGATGAGCAGAAGATGAGGTGGCTAGAGAAGCCCAGAGCCCCAGTGTTCTTAGGCCTACAAAAGCGCTTCCAAGGAAGGGTGCTGGCTAGCAACAGCTTTCAGTGCTGGCACTTTTCATCTCTGAGCAATTGCTCGACGTTTGCAATTTCTCACCTGAGCTCTCTTTAGAGTGCGCGAGAGGATGAGCAGAAGATGAGGTGGCTAGAGAAGCCCAGAGCCCCAGTGTTCTTAGGCCTACAAAAGCGCTTCCAAGGAAGGGTGCTGGCTAGCAACAGCTTTCAGTGCTGGCACTTTTCATCTCTGAGCAATTGCTCGACGTTTGCAATTTCTCACCTGAGCTCTCTTTAGAGTGCGCGAGAGGATGAGCAGAAGATTAGGTGGCTAGAGAAGCCCAGAGCCCCAGTGTTCTTAGGCCTACAAAAGCGCTTCCAAGGAAGGGTGCTGGCTAGCAACAGCTTCCAGTGCTGGCACTTTTCATCTCTGAGCAATTGCTCGACGTTTGCAATTTCTCAGCTCGTGTCTACGAGACGGAAAGAGAAGGACCGTGACGTTTGGTGGCTAGAGAAGCGCAAAGCCCCAGTGTTACTGCGCCTGTGAAAGCGCTTCCAAGGAAGGGTGCTGGCTAGCAACAGCTTTCAGTGCTGGCACTTTTCCTCTCTGAGCAATTGCTCGACGTTTGCAATTTCTCACCTGAGCTCTCTTTAGAGTGCGCGAGAGGATGAGCAGAAGATTAGGTGGCTAGAGAAGCCCAGAGCCCCAGTGTTATTAGGCCTACAAAAGCACTTCCAAGGAAGGGTGCTGGCTAGCAAGAGCTTTCAGTGCTGGCACTTTTCATCTCTGAGCAATTGCTCGACGTTTGCAATTTCTCAGCTCGTGTCTACGAGACGGAAAGAGAAGGACCGTGACGTTTGGTGGGTAGAGAAGCGCAAAGCCCCAGTGTTCCAGCGCCTGTGAAAGCACTTCCAAGGAAGGGTGCTGGCTAGCAACAGCTTCCAGTGCTGGCACTTTTCATCTCTGAGCAATTGCTGGACGTTTGCAATTTCTCACCTGAGCTCTCTTTAGAGTGCGCGAGAGGATGAGCAGAAGATTAGGTGGCTAGAGAAGCCCAGAGCCCCAGTGTTCTTAGGCCTACAAAAGCGCTTCCAAGGAAGGGTGCTGGCAAGCAACAGCTTTCAGTGCTGGCACTTTTCATCTCTGAGCAATTGCTCGACGTTTGCAATTTCTCACCTGAGCTCTCTTCAGAGTGCGCGAGAGGATGAGCAGAAGATTAGGTGGCTAGAGAAGCCCAGAGCCCCAGTGTTCTTAGGCCTACAAAAGCGCTTCCAAGGAAGGGTGCTGGCTAGCAACAGCTTTCAGTGCTGGCACTTTTCATCTCTGAGCAATTGCTCGACGTTTGCAATTTCTCACCTGAGCTCTCTTCAGAGTGCGCGAGAGGATGAGCAGAAGATTAGGTGGCTAGAGAAGCCCAGAGCCCCAGTGTTCTTAGGCCTACAAAAGCGCTTCCAAGGAAGGGTGCTGGCTAGCAACAGCTTTCAGTGCTGGCACTTTTCCTCTCTGAGCAATTGCTCGACGTTTGCAATTTCTCAGCTCGTGTCTACGAAACGGAAAGAGAATGACCGTGACGTTTGGTGGCTAGAGAAGCGCAAAGCCCCAGTGTTGCTGCGCCTGTGAAAGCGCTTCCAAGGAAGGGTGCTGGCTAGCAAGAGCTTTCAGTGCTGGCACTTTTCATCTCTGAGCAATTGCTCGACGTTTGCAATTTCTCACCTGAGCTCTCTTTAGAGTGCGCGAGAGGATGAGCAGAAGATGAGGTGGCTAAAGAAGCCCAGAGCCCCAGTCTTCTTAGGCCTACAAAAGCGCTTCCAAGGAAGGGGGCTGGCTAGCAACAGCTTTCAGTGCTGGCACTTTTCCTCTCTGAGCAATTGCTCGACGTTTGCAATTTCTCCCCTGAGCTCTCTTTAGAGTGCGCGAGAGGATGAGCAGAAGATTAGGTGGCTAGAGAAGCCCAGAGCCCCAGTGTTCTTAGGCCTACAAAAGCGCTTCCAAGGAAGGGTGCTGGCTAGCAACAGCTTTCAGTGCTGGCACTTTTCATCTCGGAGCAATTGCTCGACGTTTGCAATTTCTCAGCTCGTGTCTACGAGACGGAAAGAGAAGGACCGTGACGTTTGGTGGCTAGAGAAGCGCAAAGCCCCAGTGTTACAGCGCCTGTGAAAGCGCTTCCAAGGAAGGGTGCTGGCTAGCAACAGCTTCCAGTGCTGGCACTTTTCATCTCTGAGCAATTGCTGGACGTTTGCAATTTCTCACCTGAGCTCTCTTTAGAGTGCGCGAGAGGATGAGCAGAAGATGAGGTGGCTAGAGAAGCCCAGAGCCCCAGTGTTCTTAGGCCTACAAAAGCGCTTCCAAGGAAGGGTGCTGGCTAGCAACAGCTTTCAGTGCTGGCACTTTTCATCTCTGAGCAATTGCTCGACGTTTGCAATTTCTCACCTGAGCTCTCTTTAGAGTGCACGAGAGGATGAGCAGAAGATGAGGTGGCTAGAGAAGCCCAGAGCCCCAGTGTTCTTAGGCCTACAAAAGCGCTTCCAAGGAAGGGTGCTGGCTAGCAACAGCTTCCAGTGCTGGCACTTTTCATCTCTGAGCAATTGCTCGACGTTTGCAATTTCTCAGCTCGTGTCTACGAGACGGAAAGAGAAGGACCGTGACGTTTGATGGCTAGAGAAGCGCAAAGCCCCAGTGTTGCTGCGCCTGTGAAAGCGCTTCCAAGGAAGGGTGCTGGCTAGCAAGAGCTTTCAGTGCTGGCACTTTTCATCTCTGAGCAATTGCTCGATGTTTGCAATTTCTCCCCTGAGCTGTCTTCAGAGTGCGCGAGAGGATGAGCAGAAGATTAGGTGGCTAAAGAAGCCCAGAGCCCCAGTCTTCTTAGGCCTACAAAAGCGCTTCCAAGGAAGGGTGCTGGCTAGCAACAGCTTTCAGTGCTGGCACTTTTCATCTCTGAGCAATTGCTCGACGTTTGCAATTTCTCAGCTCATGTCTACGAGACGGAAAGAGAAGGACCGTGACGTTTGGTGGGTAGAGAAGCGCAAAGCCCCAGTGTTGCTGCGCCTGTGAAAGCGCTTCCAAGGAAGGGTGCTGGCTAGCAACAGCTTTCAGTGCTGGCACTTTTCATCTCTGAGCAATTGCTCGACGTTTGCAATTTCTCACCTGAGCTCTCTTCAGAGTGCGCGAGAGGATGAGCAGAAGATGAGGTGGCTAAAGAAGCCCAGAGCCCCAGTGTTCTTAGGCCTACAAAAGCGCTTCCAAGGAAGGGTGCTGGCTAGCAACAGCTTTCAGTGCTGGCACTTTTCCTCTCTGAGCAATTGCTCGACGTTTGCAATTTCTCACCTGAGCTCTCTTTAGAGTGCGCGAGAGGATGAGCAAAATATTAGGTGGCTAGAGAAGCCCAGAGCCCCAGTCTTCTTAGGCCTACAAAAGCGCTTCCAAGGAAGGGTGCTGGCTAGCAACAGCTTTCAGTGCTGGCACTTTTCATCTCTGAGCAATTGCTCGACGTTTGCAATTTCTCAGCTCGTGTCTACGAGACGGAAAGAGAAGGACCGTGACGTTTGGTGGCTAGAGAAGCGCAAAGCCCCAGTGTTACTGCGCCTGTGAAAGCGCTTCCAAGGAAGGGTGCTGGCTAGCAACAGCTTTCAGTGCTGGCACTTTTCATCTCTGAGCAATTGCTCGACGTTTGCAATTTCTCACCTGAGCTCTCTTTAGAGTGCGCGAGAGGATGCGCAGAAGATTAGGTGGCTAGAGAAGCCCAGAGCCCCAGTGTTCTTAGGCCTACAAAAGCGCTTCCAAGGAAGGGTGCTGGCTAGCAACAGCTTTCAGTGCTGGCACTTTTCCTCTCTGAGCAATTGCTCGACGTTTGCAATTTCTCAGCTCGTGTCTACGAGACGGAAAGAGAATGACCGTGACGTTTGGTGGGTAGAAAAGCGCAAAGCCCCAGTGTTGCTGCGCCTGTGAAAGCGCTTCCAAGGAAGGGTGCTGGCTAGCAACAGCTTTCAGTGCTGGCACTTTTCATCTCTGAGCAATTGCTCGATGTTTGCAATTTCTCCCCTGAGCTGTCTTCAGAGTGCGCGAGAGGATGAGCAGAAGATTAGGTGGCTAAAGAAGCCCAGAGCCCCAGTGTTCTTAGGCCTACAAAAGCGCTTCCAAGGAAGGGTGCTGGCTAGCAACAGCTTTCAGTGCTGGCACTTTTCATCTCTGAGCAATTGCTCGACGTTTGCAATTTCTCAGCTCGTGTCTACGAGACGGAAAGAGAAGGACCGTGACGTTTGGTGGCTAGAGAAGCGCAAAGCCCCAGTGTTGCTGCGCCTGTGAAAGCGCTTCCAAGGAAGGGTGCTGGCTAGCAACAGCTTTCAGTGCTGGCACTTTTCATCTCTGAGCAATTGCTCGACGTTTGCAATTTCTCACCTGAGCTCTCTTCAGAGTGCGCGAGAGGATGAGCAGAAGATGAGGTGGCTAAAGAAGCCCAGAGCCCCAGTGTTCTTAGGCCTACAAAAGCGCTTCCAAGGAAGGGTGCTGGCTAGCAACAGCTTTCAGTGCTGGCACTTTTCATCTCTGAGCAATTGCTCGACGTTTGCAATTTCTCACCTGAGCTCTCTTTAGAGTGCGCGAGAGGATGAGCAGAAGATGAGGTGGCTAGAGAAGCCCAGAGCCCCAGTGTTCTTAGGCCTACAAAAGCGCTTCCAAGGAAGGGTGCTGGCTAGCAACAGCTTTCAGTGCTGGCACTTTTCATCTCTGAGCAATTGCTCGACGTTTGCAATTTCTCAGCTCGTGTCTACGAGACGGAAAGAGAAGGACCGTGACGTTTGGTGGCTAGAGAAGCGCAAAGCCCCAGTGTTACAGCGCCTGTGAAAGCGCTTCCAAGGAAGGGTGCTGGCTAGCAACAGCTTTCAGTGCTGGCACTTTTCATCTCTGAGCAATTGCTCGACGTTTGCAATTTCTCACCTGAGCTCTCTTTAGAGTGCGCGAGAGGATGCGCAGAAGATTAGGTGGCTAGAGAAGCCCAGAGCCCCAGTGTTCTTAGGCCTACAAAAGCGCTTCCAAGGAAGGGTGCTGGCTAGCAACAGCTTTCAGTGCTGGCACTTTTCCTCTCTGAGCAATTGCTCGACGTTTGCAATTTCTCAGCTCGTGTCTACGAGACGGAAAGAGAATGACCGTGAAGTTTGGTGGGTAGAGAAGCGCAAAGCCCCAGTGTTGCTGCGCCTGTGAAAGCGCTTCCAAGGAAGGGTGCTGGCTAGCAACAGCTTTCAGTGCTGGCACTTTTCATCTCTGAGCAATTGCTCGATGTTTGCAATTTCTCCCCTGAGCTGTCTTCAGAGTGCGCGAGAGGATGAGCAGAAGATTAGGTGGCTAAAGAAGCCCAGAGCCCCAGTGTTCTTAGGCCTACAAAAGCGCTTCCAAGGAAGGGTGCTGGCTAGCAACAGCTTTCAGTGCTGGCACTTTTCATCTCTGAGCAATTGCTCGACGTTTGCAATTTCTCAGCTCGTGTCTACGAGACGGAAAGAGAAGGACCGTGACGTTTGGTGGGTAGAGAAGCGCAAAGCCCCAGTGTTGCTGCGCCTGTGAAAGCGCTTCCAAGGAAGGGTGCTGGCTAGCAACAGCTTTCAGTGCTGGCACTTTTCATCTCTGAGCAATTGCTCGACGTTTGCAATTTCTCACCTGAGCTCTCTTCAGAGTGCGCGATAGGATGAGCAGAAGATGAGGTGGCTAAAGAAGCCCAGAGCCCCAGTGTTCTTAGGCCTACAAAAGCGCTTCCAAGGAAGGGTGCTGGCTAGCAACAGCTTTCAGTGCTGGCACTTTTCCTCTCTGAGCAATTGCTCGACGTTTGCAATTTCTCACCTGAGCTCTCTTTAGAGTGCGCGAGAGGATGAGCAGAAGATGAGGTGGCTAGAGAAGCCCAGAGCCCCAGTCTTCTTAGGCCTACAAAAGCGCTTCCAAGGAAGGGTGCTGGCTAGCAACAGCTTTCAGTGCTGGCACTTTTCATCTCTGAGCAATTGCTCGACGTTTGCAATTTCTCAGCTCGTGTCTACGAGACGGAAAGAGAAGGACCGTGACGTTTGGTGGCTAGAGAAGCGCAAAGCCCCAGTGTTACAGCGCCTGTGAAAGCGCTTCCAAGGAAGGGTGCTGGCTAGCAACAGCTTTCAGTGCTGGCACTTTTCATCTCTGAGCAATTGCTCGACGTTTGCAATTTCTCACCTGAGCTCTCTTTAGAGTGCGCGAGAGGATGAGCAGAAGATGAGGTGGCTAGAGAAGCCCAGAGCCCCAGTGTTCTTAGGCCTACAAAAGCGCTTCCAAGGAAGGGTGCTGGCTAGCAACAGCTTTCAGTGCTGGCACTTTTCATCTCTGAGCAATTGCTCGACGTTTGCAATTTCTCACCTGAGCTCTCTTTAGAGTGCGCGAGAGGATGAGCAGAAGATTAGGTGGCTAGTGAAGCCCATAGCCCCAGTCTTCTTAGGCCTACAAAAGCGCTTCCAAGGAAGGGTGCTGGCTAGCAACAGCTTTCAGTGCTGGCACTTTTCATCTCTGAGCAATTGCTCGATGTTTGCAATTTCTCACCTGAGCTCTCTTTAGAGTGCGCGAGAGGATGAGCAGAAGATGAGGTGGCTAGAGAAGCCCAGAGCCCCAGTGTTCTTAGGCCTACAAAAGCGCTTCCAAGGAAGGGTGCTGGCTAGCAACAGCTTTCAGTGCTGGCACTTTTCCTCTCTGAGCAATTGCTCGACGTTTGCAATTTCTCACCTGAGCTCTCTTTAGAGTGCGCGAGAGGATGAGCAGAAGATGAGGTGGCTAGAGAAGCCCAGAGCCCCAGTGTTCTTAGGCCTACAAAAGCGCTTCCAAGGAAGGGTGCTGGCTAGCAACAGCTTTCAGTGCTGGCACTTTTCATCTCTGAGCAATTGCTCGACGTTTGCAATTTCTCAGCTCGTGTCTACGAGACGGAGAGATAGTGACCGTGACGTTTGGTGGGTAGAGAAGCACAAAGCCCCAGTGTTGCTGCGCCTGTGAAAGCGCTTCCAAGGAAGGGTGCTGGCTAGCAACAGCTTTCAGTGCTGGCACTTTTCATCTCTGAGCAATTGCTCGACGTTTGCAATTTCTCACCTGAGCTCTCTTTAGAGTGCGCGAGAGGATGAGCAGAAGATGAGGTGGCTAGAGAAGCCCAGAGCCCCAGTGTTCTTAGGCCTACAAAAGCGCTTCCAAGGAAGGGTGCTGGCTAGCAACAGCTTTCAGTGCTGGCACTTTTCATCTCTGAGCAATTGCTCGACGTTTGCAATTTCTCACCTGAGCTCTCTTTAGAGTGCGCGAGAGGATGAGCAGAAGATGAGGTGGCTAGAGAAGCCCAGAGCCCCACTGTTCTTAGGCCTACAAAAGCGCTTCCAAGGAAGGGTGCTGGCTAGCAACAGCTTTCAGTGCTGGCACTTTTCATCTCTGAGCAATTGCTCGACGTTTGCAATTTCTCCCCTGAGCTCTCTTTAGAGTGCGCGAGAGGATGAGCAGAAGATGAGGTGGCTAGAGAAGCCCAGAGCCCCAGTGTTCTTAGGCCTACAAAAGCGCTTCCAAGGAAGGGTGCTGGCTAGCAACAGCTTCCAGTGCTGGCACTTTTCATCTCTGAGCAATTGCTCGACGTTTGCAATTTCACAGCTCGTGTCTACGAGACGGAAAGAGAAGGACCGTGACGTTTGGTGGCTAGAGAAGCGCAAAGCCCCAGTGTTCCAGCGCCTGTGAAAGCGCTTCCAAGGAAGGGTGCTGGCTAGCAACAGCTTTCAGTGCTGGCACTTTTCATCTCTGAGCAATTGCTCGACGTTTGCAATTTCTCACCTGAGCTCTCTTTAGAGTGCGCGAGAGGATGAGCAGAAGATTAGGTGGCTAGAGAAGCCCAGAGCCCCAGTGTTCTTAGGCCTACAAAAGCGCTTCCAAGGAAGGGTGCTGGCAAGCAACAGCTTTCAGTGCTGGCACTTTTCATCTCTGAGCAATTGCTCGACGTTTGCAATTTCTCACCTGAGCTCTCTTTAGAGTGCGCGAGAGGATGAGCAGAAGATGAGGTGGCTAGAGAAGCCCAGAGCCCCAGTGTTCTTAGGCCTACAAAAGCGCTTCCAAGGAAGGGTGCTGGCTAGCAACAGCTTTCAGTGCTGGCACTTTTCATCTCTGAGCAATTGCTCAACGTTTGCAATTTCTCACCTGAGCTCTCTTCAGAGTGCGCGAGAGGATGAGCAGAAGATGAGGTGGCTAGAGAAGCCCAGAGCCCCACTGTTCTTAGGCCTACAAAAGCGCTTCCAAGGAAGGGTGCTGGCTAGCAACAGCTTTCAGTGCTGGCACTTTTCACCTCTGAGCAATTGCTCGACGTTTGCAATTTCTCAGCTCGTGTCTACGAGACGGAAAGAGAATGACCGTGACGTTTGGTGGCTAGAGAAGCGCAAAGCCCCAGTGTTGCTGCGCCTGTGAAAGCGCTTCCAAGGAAGGGTGCTGGCTAGCAAGAGCTTTCAGTGCTGGCACTTTTCATCTCTGAGCAATTGCTCGACGTTTGCAATTTCTCCCCTGAGCTCTCTTTAGAGTGCGCGAGAGGATGAGCAGAAGATGAGGTGGCTAAAGAAGCCCAGAGCCCCAGTGTTCTTAGGCCTACAAAAGCGCTTCCAAGGAAGGGTGCTGGCTAGCAACAGCTTTCAGTGCTGGCACTTTTCCTCTCTGAGCAATTGCTCGACGTTTGCAATTTCTCCCCTGAGCTCTCTTTAGAGTGCGCGAGAGGATGAGCAGAAGATTAGGTGGCTAGAGAAGCCCAGAGCCCCAGTGTTCTTAGGCCTACAAAAGCGCTTCCAAGGAAGGGTGCTGGCTAGCAACAGCTTTCAGTGCTGGCACTTTTCATCTCGGAGCAATTGCTCGACGTTTGCAATTTCTCAGCTCGTGTCTACGAGACGGAAAGAGAATGACCGTGACGTTTGGTGGCTAGAGAAGCGCAAAGCCCCAGTGTTACAGCGCCTGTGAAAGCGCTTCCAAGGAAGGGTGCTGGCTAGCAACAGCTTTCAGTGCTGGCACTTTTCATCTCTGAGCAATTGCTGGACGTTTGCAATTTCTCACCTGAGCTCTCTTTAGAGTGCGCGAGAGGATGAGCAGAAGATGAGGTGGCTAGAGAAGCCCAGAGCCCCAGTGTTCTTAGGCCTACAAAAGCGCTTCCAAGGAAGGGGGCTGGCTAGCAACAGCTTTCAGTGCTGGCACTTTTCATCTCTGAGCAATTGCTCGACGTTTGCAATTTCTCACCTGAGCTCTCTTCAGAGTGCGCGAGAGGATGAGCAGAAGATGAGGTGGCTAGAGAAGCCCAGAGCCCCAGTGTTCTTAGGCCTACAAAAGCGCTTCCAAGGAAGGGTGCTGGCTAGCAACAGCTTTCAGTGCTGGCACTTTTCCTCTCTGAGCAATTGCTCGACGTTTGCAATTTCTCAGCTCGTGTCTACGAGACGGAAAGAGAATGACCGTGACGTTTGGTGGCTAGAGAAGCGCAAAGCCCCAGTGTTGCTGCGCCTGTGAAAGCGCTTCCAAGGAAGGGTGCTGGCTAGCAAGAGCTTTCAGTGCTGGCACTTTTCATCTCTGAGCAATTGCTCGACGTTTGCAATTTCTCACCTGAGCTCTCTTTAGAGTGCGCGAGAGGATGAGCAGAAGATGAGGTGGCTAAAGAAGCCCAGAGCCCCAGTGTTCTTAGGCCTACAAAAGCGCTTCCAAGGAAGGGTGCTGGCTAGCAACAGCTTTCAGTGCTGGCACTTTTCCTCTCTGAGCAATTGCTCGACGTTTGCAATTTCTCCCCTGAGCTCTCTTTAGAGTGCGCGAGAGGATGAGCAGAAGATTAGGTGGCTAGAGAAGCCCAGAGCCCCAGTGTTCTAAGGGCTACAAAAGCGCTTCCAAGGAAGGGTGCTGGCTAGCAACAGCTTTCAGTGCTGGCACTTTTCATCTCTGAGCAATTGCTCGACGTTTGCAATTTCTCAGCTCGTGTCTACGAGACGGAAAGAGAAGGACCGTGACGTTTGGTGGCTAGAGAAGCGCAAAGCCCCAGTGTTACAGCGCCTGTGAAAGCGCTTCCAAGGAAGGGTGCTGGCTAGCAACAGCTTTCAGTGCTGGCACTTTTCATCTCTGAGCAATTGCTGGACGTTTGCAATTTCTCACCTGAGCTCTCTTTAGAGTGCGCGAGAGGATGAGCAGAAGATGAGGTGGCTAGAGAAGCCCAGAGCCCCAGTGTTCTTAGGCCTACAAAAGCGCTTCCAAGGAAGGGTGCTGGCTAGCAACAGCTTTCAGTGCTGGCACTTTTCATCTCTGAGCAATTGCTCGACTTTTGCAATTTCTCACCTGAGCTCTCTTTAGAGTGCGCGAGAGGATGAGCAGAAGATGAGGTGGCTAGAGAAGCCCAGAGCCCCAGTGTTCTTAGGCCTACAAAAGCGCTTCCAAGGAAGGGTGCTGGCTAGCAACAGCTTCCAGTGCTGGCACTTTTCATCTCTGAGCAATTGCTCGACGTTTGCAATTTCTCAGCTCGTGTCTACGAGACGGAAAGAGAAGGACCGTGACGTTTGGTGGCTAGAGAAGCACAAAGCCCCAGTGTTACTGCGCCTGTGAAAGCGCTTCCAAGGAAGGGTGCTGGCTAGCAACAGCTTTCAGTGCTGGCACTTTTCATCTCTGAGCAATTGCTCGACGTTTGCAATTTCTCACCTGAGCTCTCTTTAGAGTGCGCGAGAGGATGAGCAGAAGATGAGGTGGCTAGAGAAGCCCAGAGCCCCAGTGTTCTTAGGCCTACAAAAGCGCTTCCAAGGAAGGGTGCTGGCTAGCAACAGCTTTCAGTGCTGGCACTTTTCATCTCTGAGCAATTGATCGACGTTTGCAATTTCTCAGCTCGTGTCTACGAGACGGAAAGAGAAGGACCGTGACGTTTGGTGGCTAGAGAAGCGCAAAGCCCCAGTGTTACAGCGCCTGTGAAAGCGCTTCCAAGGAAGGGTGCTGGCTAGCAACAGCTTCCAGTGCTGGCACTTTTCATCTCTGAGCAATTGCTCGACGTTTGCAATTTCTCACCTGAGCTCTCTTTAGAGTGCGCGAGAGGATGAGCAGAAGATGAGGTGGCTAGAGAAGCCCAGAGCCCCAGTCTTCTTAGGCCTACAAAAGCGCTTCCAAGGAAGGGTGCTGGCTAGCAACAGCTTTCAGTGCTGGCACTTTTCATCTCTGAGCAATTGCTCGACGTTTGCAATTTCTCAGCTCGTGTCTACGAGACGGAAAGAGAAGGACCGTGACGTTTGGTGGCTAGAGAAGCGCAAAGCCCCAGTGTTACAGCGCCTGTGAAAGCGTTTCCAAGGAAGGGTGCTGGCTAGCAACAGCTTCCAGTGCTGGCACTTTTCATCTCTGAGCAATTGCTGGACGTTTGCAATTTCTCACCTGAGCTCTCTTTAGAGTGCGCGAGAGGATGAGCAGAAGATGAGGTGGCTAGAGAAGCCCTGAGCCCCAGTGTTCTTAGGCCTACAAAAGCGCTTCCAAGGAAGGGTGCTGGCTAGCAAGAGCTTTCAGTGCTGGCACTTTTCATCTCTGAGCAATTGCTCGACGTTTGCAATTTCTCCCCTGAGCTCTCTTCAGAGTGCGCGAGAGGATGAGCAGAAGATGAGGTGGCTAGAGAAGCCCAGAGCCCCAGTGTTCTTAGGCCTACAAAAGCGCTTCCAAGGAAGGGTGCTGGCTAGCAACAGCTTTCAGTGCTGGCACTTTTCATCTCTGAGCAATTGCTCGACGTTTGCAATTTCTCACCTGAGCTCTCTTTAGAGTGCGCGAGAGGATGAGCAGAAGATGAGGTGGCTAGAGAAGCCCAGAGCCCCAGTGTGCTTGGGGCTACAAAAGCGCTTCCAAGGAAGGGTGCTGGCTAGCAACAGCTTTCAGTGCTGGCACTTTTCATCTCTGAGCAATTGCTCGACGTTTGCAATTTCTCAGCTCGTGTCTACGAGACGGAAAGAGAATGACAGTGACGTTTGGTGGGTAGAGAAGCGCAAAGCCCCAGTGTTACTGCGCCTGTGAAAGCGCTTCCAAGGAAGGGTGCTGGCTAGCAACAGCTTTCAGTGCTGGCACTTTTCATCTCTGAGCAATTGCTCGACGTTTGCAATTTCTCATCTGAGCTCTCTTTAGAGTGCACGAGAGGATGAGCAGAAGATTAGGTGGCTAGAGAAGCCCAGAGCCCCAGTGTTCTTAGGCCTACAAAAGCGCTTCCAAGGAAGGGTGCTGGCTAGCAACAGCTTTCAGTGCTGGCACTTTTCCTCTCTGAGCAATTGATCGACGTTTGCAATTTCTCAGCTCGTGTCTACGAGACGTAAAGAGAATGACCGTGACGTTTGGTGGGTAGAGAAGCGCAAAGCCCCAGTGTTGCTGCGCCTGTGAAAGCGCTTCCAAGGAAGGGTGCTGGCTAGCAAGAGCTTTCAGTGCTGGCACTTTTCATCTCTGAGCAATTGCTCGACGTTTGCAATTTCTCCCCTGAGCTCTCTTCAGAGTGCGCGAGAGGATGAGCATAAGATGAGGTGGCTAAAGAAGCCCACAGCCCCAGTGTTCTTAGGCCTACAAAAGCGCTTCCAAGGAAGGGGGCTGGCTAGCAAGAGCTTTCAGTGCTGGCACTTTTCATCTCGGAGCAATTGCTCGACGTTTGCAATTTCTCAGCTCGTGTCTACGAGACGGAAAGAGAAGGACCGTGACGTTTGGTGGCTAGAGAAGCGCAAAGCCCCAGTGTTGCTGCGCCTGTGAAAGCGCTTCCAAGGAAGGGTGCTGGCTAGCAACAGCTTTCAGTGCTGGCACTTTTCATCTCTGAGCAATTGCTCGACGTTTGCAATTTCTCACCTGAGCTCTCTTTAGAGTGCGCGAGAGGATGAGCAGAAGATGAGGTGGCTAGAGAAGCCCAGAGCCCCAGTGTTCTTAGGCCTACAAAAGCGCTTCCAAGGAAGGGTGCTGGCTAGCAACAGCTTTCAGTGCTGGCACTTTTCATCTCTGAGCAATTGCTCGACGTTTGCAATTTCTCACCTGAGCTCTCTTTAGAGTGCGCGAGAGGATGAGCAGAAGATTAGGTGGCTAGAGAAGCCCAGAGCCCCAGTGTGCTTAGGCCTACAAAAGCGCTTCCAAGGAAGGGTGCTGGCTAGCAACAGCTTTCAGTGCTGGCACTTTTCATCTCTGAGCAATTGCTCGACGTTTGCAATTTCTCAGCTCGTGTCTACGAGACGGAAAGAGAATATCCGTGACGTTTGGTGGCTAGAGAAGCACAAAGCCCCAGTGTTACTGTGCCTGTGAAAGCGCTTCCAAGGAAGGGTGCTGGCTAGCAACAGCTTTCAGTGCTGGCACTTTTCATCTCTGAGCAATTGCTCGACGTTTGCAATTTCTCCCCTGAGCTCTCTTCAGAGTGCGCGAGAGGATGAGCAGAAGATTAGGTGGCTAAAGAAGCCCAGAGCCCCAGTGTTCTTAGGCCTACAAAAGTGCTTCCAAGGAAGGGTGCTGGCTAGCAACAGCTTTCAGTGCTGGCACTTTTCATCTCTGAGCAATTGCTCGACGTTTGCAATTTCTCAGCTTGTGTCTACGAGACGGAAAGAGAAGGACCGTGACGTTTGGTGGCTAGAGAAGCGCAAAGCCCCAGTGTTGCTGCGCCTGTGAAAGCGCTTCCAAGGAAGGGTGCTGGCTAGCAAGAGCTTTCAGTGCTGGCACTTTTCATCTCTGAGCAATTGCTCGACGTTTGCAATTTCTCACCTGAGCTCTCTTTAGAGTGCGCGAGAGGATGAGCAGAATATTAGGTGGCTAGAGAAGCCCAGAGCCCCAGTGTTCTTAGGCCTACAAAAGCGCTTCCAAGGAAGGGTGCTGGCTAGCAACAGCTTTCAGTGCTGGCACTTTTCATCTCTGAGCAATTGATCGACGTTTGCAATTTCTCACCTGAGCTCTCTTTAGAGTGTGCGAGAGGATGAGCAGAAGATGAGGTGGCTAGAGAAGCCCAGAGCCCCAGTCTTCTTAGGCCTACAAAAGCGCTTCCAAGGAAGGGTGCTGGCTAGCAAGAGCTTTCAGTGCTGGCACTTTTCATCTCTGAGCAATTGCTCGACGTTTGCAATTTCTCACCTGAGCTCTCTTTAGAGTGCGCGAGAGGATGAGCAGAAGATGAGGTGGCTAGAGAAGCCCAGAGCCCCAGTGTTCTTAGGCCTACAAAAGCGCTTCCAAGGAAGGGTGCTGGCTAGCAACAGCTTTCAGTGCTGGCACTTTTCATCTCTGAGCAATTGCTCGACGTTTGCAATTTCTCAGCTCGTGTCTACGAGACGGAAAGAGAAGGACCGTGACGTTTGGTGGCTAGAGAAGCGCAAAGCCCCAGTGTTGCTGCGCCTGTGAAAGCGCTTCCAAGGAAGGGTGCTGGCTAGCAACAGCTTTCAGTGCTGGCACTTTTCATCTCTGAGCAATTGCTCAACGTTTGCAATTTCTCACCTGAGCTCTCTTCAGAGTGCGCGAGAGGATGAGCAGAAGATGAGGTGGCTAAAGAAGCCCAGAGCCCCAGTGTTCTTAGGCCTACAAAAGCGCTTCCAAGGAAGGGGGCTGGCTAGCAACAGCTTTCAGTGCTGGCACTTTTCATCTCTGAGCAATTGCTCGACGTTTGCAATTTCTCAGCTCGTGTCTACGAGACGGAAAGAGAAGGACCGTGACGTTTGGTGGGTAGAGAAGCGCAAATCCCCAGTGTTGCTGCGCCTGTGAAAGCGCTTCCAAGGAAGGGTGCTGGCTAGCAACAGCTTTCAGTGCTGGCACTTTTCATCTCTGAGCAATTGCTCGACGTTTGCAATTTCTCACCTGAGCTCTCTTTAGAGTGCGCGAGAGGATGAGCAGAAGATGAGGTGGCTAGAGAAGCCCAGAGCCCCAGTGTTCTTAGGCCTACAAAAGCGCTTCCAAGGAAGGGTGCTGGCTAGCAAGAGCTTTCAGTGCTGGCACTTTTCATCTCTGAGCAATTGCTCGACGTTTGCAATTTCTCAGCTCGTGTCTACGAGACGGAAAGAGAAGGACCGTGACGTTTGGTGGCTAGAGAAGCGCAAAGCCCCAGTGTTGCTGCGCCTGTGAAAGCGCTTCCAAGGAAGGGTGCTGGCTAGCAACAGCTTTCAGTGCTGGCACTTTTCATCTCTGAGCAATTGCTCGACGTTTGCAATTTCTCACCTGAGCTCTCTTTAGAGTGTGCGAGAGGATGAGTAGAAGATGAGGTGGCTAGGGAAGCCCAGAGCCCCAGTGTTCTCAGGCCTACAAAAGCGCTTCCAAGGAAGGGTGCTGGCTAGCAACAGCTTTCAGTGCTGGCACTTTTCATCTCTGAGCAATTGCTCGATGTTTGCAATTTCTCACCTGAGCTCTCTTTAGAGTGCGCGAGAGGATGAGCAGAAGATTAGGTGGCTAGAGAAGCCCAGAGCCCCAGTGTTATTAGGCCTACAAAAGCGCTTCCAAGGAAGGGTGCTGGCTAGCAACAGCTTTCAGTGCTGGCACTTTTCATCTCTGAGCAATTGCTCGACGTTTGCAATTTCTCACCTGAGCTCTCTTTAGAGTGTGCGAGAGGATGAGCAGAAGATGAGGTGGCTAGAGAAGCCCAGAGCCCCAGTGTTCTCAGGCCTACAAAAGCGCTTCCATGGAAGGGTGCTGGCTAGCAACAGCTTTCAGTGCTGGCACTTTTCACCTCTGAGCAATTGCTGGACGTTTGCAATTTCTCCCCTGAGCTCTCTTTAGAGTGCGCGAGAGGATGAGCAGAAGATGAGGTGGCTAGAGAAGCCCAGAGCCCCAGTGTTCTTAGGCCTACAAAAGCGCTTCCAAGGAAGGGTGCTGGCTAGCAACAGCTTTCAGTGCTGGCACTTTTCATCTCTGAGCAATTGCTCGACGTTTGCAATTTCTCAGCTTGTGTCTACGAGACGGAAAGAGAAGGACCGTGACGTTTGGTGGCTAGAGAAGCGCAAAGCCCCAGTGTTGCTGCGCCTGTGAAAGCGCTTCCAAGGAAGGGTGCTGGCTAGCAAGAGCTTTCAGTGCTGGCACTTTTCATCTCTGAGCAATTGCTCGACGTTTGCAATTTCTCACCTGAGCTCTCTTTAGAGTGCGCGAGAGGATGAGCAGAATATTAGGTGGCTAGAGAAGCCCAGAGCCCCAGTGTTCTTAGGCCTACAAAAGCGCTTCCAAGGAAGGGTGCTGGCTAGCAACAGCTTTCAGTGCTGGCACTTTTCATCTCTGAGCAATTGATCGACGTTTGCAATTTCTCACCTGAGCTCTCTTTAGAGTGTGCGAGAGGATGAGCAGAAGATGAGGTGGCTAGAGAAGCCCAGAGCCCCAGTGTTCTTAGGCCTACAAAAGCGCTTCCAAGGAAGGGTGCTGGCTAGCAAGAGCTTTCAGTGCTGGCACTTTTCATCTCTGAGCAATTGCTCGACGTTTGCAATTTCTCACCTGAGCTCTCTTTAGAGTGCGCGAGAGGATGAGCAGAAGATGAGGTGGCTAGAGAAGCCCAGAGCCCCAGTGTTCTTAGGCCTACAAAAGCGCTTCCAAGGAAGGGTGCTGGCTAGCAACAGCTTTCAGTGCTGGCACTTTTCATCTCTGAGCAATTGCTGGACGTTTGCAATTTCTCACCTGAGCTCTCTTTAGAGTGCGCGAGAGGATGAGCAGAAGATGAGGTGGCTAGAGAAGCCCAGAGCCCCAGTCTTCTTAGGCCTACAAAAGCGCTTCCAAGGAAGGGTGCTGGCTAGCAACAGCTTTCAGTGCTGGCACTTTTCATCTCTGAGCAATTGCTCGACGTTTGCAATTTCTCAGCTCGTGTCTACGAGACGGAAAGAGAAGGACCGTGACGTTTGGTGGCTAGAGAAGCGCAAAGCCCCAGTGTTGCTGCGCCTGTGAAAGCGCTTCCAAGGAAGGGTGCTGGCTAGCAACAGCTTTCAGTGCTGGCACTTTTCATCTCTGAGCAATTGCTCAACGTTTGCAATTTCTCACCTGAGCTCTCTTCAGAGTGCGCGAGAGGATGAGCAGAAGATGAGGTGGCTAAAGAAGCCCAGAGCCCCAGTGTTCTTAGGCCTACAAAAGCGCTTCCAAGGAAGGGGGCTGGCTAGCAAGAGCTTTCAGTGCTGGCACTTTTCATCTCTGAGCAATTGCTCGACGTTTGCAATTTCTCAGCTCGTGTCTACGAGACGGAAAGAGAAGGACCGTGACGTTTGGTGGGTAGAGAAGCGCAAATCCCCAGTGTTGCTGCGCCTGTGAAAGCGCTTCCAAGGAAGGGTGCTGGCTAGCAACAGCTTTCAGTGCTGGCACTTTTCATCTCTGAGCAATTGCTCGACGTTTGCAATTTCTCACCTGAGCTCTCTTTAGAGTGCGCGAGAGGATGAGCAGAAGATGAGGTGGCTAGAGAAGCCCAGAGCCCCAGTGTTCTTAGGCCTACAAAAGCGCTTCCAAGGAAGGGTGCTGGCTAGCAAGAGCTTTCAGTGCTGGCACTTTTCATCTCTGAGCAATTGCTCGACGTTTGCAATTTCTCAGCTCGTGTCTACGAGACGGAAAGAGAAGGACCGTGACGTTTGGTGGCTAGAGAAGCGCAAAGCCCCAGTGTTGCTGCGCCTGTGAAAGCGCTTCCAAGGAAGGGTGCTGGCTAGCAACAGCTTTCAGTGCTGGCACTTTTCATCTCTGAGCAATTGCTCGACGTTTGCAATTTCTCACCTGAGCTCTCTTTAGAGTGTGCGAGAGGATGAGTAGAAGATGATGTGGCTAGGGAAGCCCAGAGCCCCAGTGTTCTCAGGCCTACAAAAGCGCTTCCAAGGAAGGGTGCTGGCTAGCAACAGCTTTCAGTGCTGGCACTTTTCATCTCTGAGCAATTGCTCGATGTTTGCAATTTCTCACCTGAGCTCTCTTTAGAGTGCGCGAGAGGATGAGCAGAAGATTAGGTGGCTAGAGAAGCCCAGAGCCCCAGTGTTATTAGGCCTACAAAAGCGCTTCCAAGGAAGGGTGCTGGCTAGCAACAGCTTTCAGTGCTGGCACTTTTCATCTCTGAGCAATTGCTCGACGTTTGCAATTTCTCACCTGAGCTCTCTTTAGAGTGTGCGAGAGGATGAGCAGAAGATTAGGTGGCTAGAGAAGCCCAGAGCCCCAGTGTTCTCAGGCCTACAAAAGCGCTTCCATGGAAGGGTGCTGGCTAGCAACAGCTTTCAGTGCTGGCACTTTTCACCTCTGAGCAATTGCTGGACGTTTGCAATTTCTCCCCTGAGCTCTCTTTAGAGTGCGCGAGAGGATGAGCAGAAGATGAGGTGGCTAGAGAAGCCCAGAGCCCCAGTGTTCTTAGGCCTACAAAAGCGCTTCCAAGGAAGGGTGCTGGCTAGCAACAGCTTTCAGTGCTGGCACTTTTCATCTCTGAGCAATTGCTCGACGTTTGCAATTTCTCAGCTCGTGTCTACGAGACGGAAAGAGAATGACAGTGACGTTTGGTGGGTAGAGAAGCGCAAAGACCCATTGTTACTGCGCCTGTGAAAGCGCTTGCAAGGAAGGGTGCTGGCTAGCAAGAGCTTTCAGTGCTGGCACTTTTCATCTCTGAGCAATTGCTTGACGTTTGCAATTTCTCCCCTGAGCTCTCTTTAGAGTGCGCGAGAGGATGAGCAGAAGATTAGGTGGCTAGAGAAGCCCAGAGCCCCAGTGTTCTAAGGCCTACAAAAGCGCTTCCAAGGAAGGGTGCTGGCTAGCAACAGCTTTCAGTGCTGGCACTTTTCATCTCTGAGCAATTGCTCGACGTTTGCAATTTCTCACCTGAGCTCTCTTTAGAGTGCGCGAGAGGATGAGCAGAAGATTAGGTGGCTAGAGAAGCCCAGAGCCCCACTGTTCTTAGGCCTACAAAAGCGCTTCCAAGGAAGGGTGCTGGCTAGCAACAGCTTTCAGTGCTGGCACTTTTCATCTCTGAGCAATTGCTCGACGTTTGCAATTTCTCAGCTCGTGTCTACGAGACGGAAAGAGAAGGACCGTGACGTTTGGTGGCTAGAGAAGCGCAAAGCCCCAGTGTTGCTGCGCCTGTGAAAGCGCTTCCAAGGAAGGGTGCTGGCTAGCAACAGCTTTCAGTGCTGGCACTTTTCATCTCTGAGCAATTGCTCAACGTTTGCAATTTCTCACCTGAGCTCTCTTTAGAGTGCGCGAGAGGATGAGCAGAAGATGAGGTGGCTAGAGAAGCCCAGAGCCCCAGTGTTCTTAGGCCTACAAAAGCGCTTCCAAGGAAGGGGGCTGGCTAGCAAGAGCTTTCAGTGCTGGCACTTTTCCTCTCTGAGCAATTGCTCGACGTTTGCAATTTCTCACCTGAGCTCTCTTTAGAGTGCGCGAGAGGATGAGCAGAAGATGAGGTGGCTAGAGAAGCCCAGAGCCCCAGTGTGCTTAGGGCTACAAAAGCGCTTCCAAGGAAGGGTGCTGGCTAGCAACAGCTTTCAGTGCTGGCGCTTTTCATCTCTGAGCAATTGCTCGACGTTTGCAATTTCTCAGCTCGTGTCTAGGAGACGGAAAGAGAAGGACCGTGACGTTTGGTGGGTAGAGAAGCGCAAAGCCCCAGTGTTACTGCGCCTGTGAAAGCGCTTCCAAGGAAGGGTGCTGGCTAGCAACAGCTTTCAGTGCTGGCACTTTTCATCTCTGAGCAATTGCTCGACGTTTGCAATTTCTCACCTGAGCTCTCTTTAGAGTGCGCGAGAGGATGAGCAGAAGATGAGGTGGCTAGAGAAGCCCAGAGCCCCAGTGTTCTTAGGGCTACAAAAGCGCTTCCAAGGAAGGGTGCTGGCTAGCAACAGCTTTCAGTGCTGGCACTTTTCATCTCTGAGCAATTGCTCGACGTTTGCAATTTCTCCCCTGAGCTCTCTTCAGAGTGCGCGAGAGGATGAGCAGAAGATGAGGTGGCTAAAGAAGCCCAGAGCCCCAGTGTTCTTAGGCCTACAAAAGCGCTTCCAAGGAAGGGTGCTGGCTAGCAACAGCTTTCAGTGCTGGCACTTTTCATCTCTGAGCAATTGCTCGACGTTTGCAATTTCTCAGCTCGTGTCTACGAGACGGAAAGAGAAGGACCGTGACGTTTGGTGGCTAGAGAAGCGCAAAGCCCCAGTGTTGCTGCGCCTGTGAAAGCGCTTCCAAGGAAGGGTGCTGGCTAGCAACAGCTTTCAGTGCTGGCACTTTTCATCTCTGAGCAATTGCTCGACGTTTGCAATTTCTCACCTGAGCTCTCTTTAGAGTGTGCGAGAGGATGAGTAGAAGATGAGGTGGCTAGAGAAGCCCAGAGCCCCAGTGTTCTCAGGCCTACAAAAGCGCTTCCAAGGAAGGGTGCTGGCTAGCAACAGCTTTCAGTGCTGGCACTTTTCATCTCTGAGCAATTGCTCGACGTTTGCAATTTCTCACCTGAGCTCTCTTTAGAGTGCGCGAGAGGATGAGCAGAAGATTAGGTGGCTAGAGAAGCCCAGAGCCCCAGTGTTCTTAGGCCTACAAAAGCGCTTCCAAGGAAGGGTGCTGGCTAGCAACAGCTTTCAGTGCTGGCACTTTTCCTCTCTGAGCAATTGCTCGACGTTTGCAATTTCTCAGCTCGTGTCTACGAGACGGAAAGAGAATGACCGTGACGTTTGGTGGCTAGAGAAGCGCAAAGCCCCAGTGTTGCTGCGCCTGTGAAAGCGCTTCCAAGGAAGGGTGCTGGCTAGCAACAGCTTTCAGTGCTGGCACTTTTCATCTCTGAGCAATTGCTCGACGTTTGCAATTTCTCACCTGAGCTCTCTTTAGAGTGCGCGAGAGGATGAGCAGAAGATGAGGTGGCTAGAGAAGCCCAGAGCCCCAGTGTTCTTAGGCCTACAAAAGCGCTTCCAAGGAAGGGTGCTGGCTAGCAACAGCTTTCAGTGCTGGCACTTTTCATCTCTGAGCAATTGCTCGACGTTTGCAATTTCTCAGCTCGTGTCTACGAGACGGAAAGAGAAGGACCGTGACGTTTGGTGGCTAGAGAAGCGCAAAGCCCCAGTGTTGCTGCGCCTGTGAAAGCGCTTCCAAGGAAGGGTGCTGGCTAGCAAGAGCTTTCAGTGCTGGCACTTTTCATCTCTGAGCAATTGCTCGACGTTTGCAATTTCTCACCTGAGCACTCTTTAGAGTGTGCGAGAGGATGAGCAGAAGATGAGGTGGCTAGAGAAGCCCAGAGCCCCAGTGTTCTCAGGCCTACAAAAGCGCTTCCAAGGAAGGGTGCTGGCTAGCAACAGCTTTCAGTGCTGGCACTTTTCATCTCTGAGCAATTGCTCGATGTTTGCAATTTCTCCCCTGAGCTCTCTTTAGAGTGCGCGAGAGGATGAGCAGAAGATGAGGTGGCTAGAGAAGCCCAGAGCCCCAGTGTTCTTAGGCCTACAAAAGCGCTTCCAAGGAAGGGTGCTGGCTAGCAACAGCTTTCAGTGCTGGCACTTTTCATCTCTGAGCAATTGCTCGACGTTTGCAATTTCTCAGCTCGTGTCTACGAGACGGAAAGAGAATGACCGTGACGTTTGGTGGGTAGAGAAGCGCAAAGACCCATTGTTACTGCGCCTGTGAAAGCGCTTCCAAGGAAGGGTGCTGGCTAGCAAGAGCTTTCAGTGCTGGCACTTTTCATCTCTGAGCAATTGCTCGACGTTTGCAATTTCTCACCTGAGCTCTCTTTAGAGTGCGCGAGAGGATGAGCAGAAGATGAGGTGGCTAGAGAAGCCCAGAGCCCCAGTGTTCTTAGGCCTACAAAAGCGCTTCCAAGGAAGGGTGCTGGCTAGCAAGAGCTTTCAGTGCTGGCACTTTTCATCTCTGAGCAATTGCTCGACGTTTGCAATTTCTCAGCTCGTGTCTACGAGACAGAAAGAGAAGGACCGTGACGTTTGGTGGCTAGAGAAGCGCAAAGCCCCAGTGTTGCTGCGCCTGTGAAAGCGCTTCCAAGGAAGGGGGCTGGCTAGCAACAGCTTTCAGTGCTGGCACTTTTCATCTCTGAGCAATTGCTCGACGTTTGCAATTTCTCAGCTCGTCTCTACGAGACGGAAAGAGAAGGACCGTGACGTTTGGTGGCTAGAGAAGCGCAAAGCCCCAGTGTTGCTGCGCCTGTGAAAGCGCTTCTAAGGAAGGGTGCTGGCTAGCAACAGCTTTCAGTGCTGGCACTTTTCATCTCTGAGCAATTGCTCGACGTTTGCAATTTCTCACCTGAGCTCTCTTTAGAGTGCGCGAGAGGATGAGCAGAAGATGAGGTGGCTAGAGAAGCCCAGAGCCCCAGTGTTCTAAGGGCTACAAAAGCACTTCCAAGGAAGGGTGCTGGCTAGCAACAGCTTTCAGTGCTGGCACTTTTCCTCTCTGAGCAATTGCTCAACGTTTGCAATTTCTCACCTGAGCTCTCTTTAGAGTGCGCGAGAGGATGAGCAGAAGATGAGGTGGCTAGAGAAGGCCAGAGCCCCAGTGTTCTTAGGCCTACAAAAGCGCTTCCAAGGAAGGGTGCTGGCTAGCAACAGCTTTCAGTGCTGGCACTTTTCATCTCTGAGCAATTGCTCGACGTTTGCAATTTCTCACCTGAGCTCTCTTTAGAGTGCGCGAGAGGATGAGCAGAAGATGAGGTGGCTAGAGAAGCCCAGAGCCCCGGTGTGCTTAGGCCTACAAAAGCGCTTCCAAGGAAGGGTGCTGGCTAGCAACAGCTTTCAGTGCTGGCACTTTTCATCTCTGAGCAATTGCTCGACGTTTGCAATTTCTCAGCTCGTGTCTACGAGACGGAAAGAGAAGGACCGTGACGTTTGGTGGCTAGAGAAGCGCAAAGCCCCAGTGTTACAGCGCCTGTGAAAGCGCTTCCAAGGAAGGGGGCTGGCTAGCAACAGCTTTCAGTGCTGGCACTTTTCATCTCTGAGCAATTGCTCGACGTTTGCAATTTCTCACCTGAGCTCTCTTCAGAGTGCGCGAGAGGATGAGCAGAAGATGAGGTGGCTAAAGAAGCCCAGAGCCCCAGTGTTCTTAGGCCTACAAAAGCGCTTCCAAGGAAGGGTGCTGGCTAGCAACAGCTTTCAGTGCTGGCACTTTTCATCTCTGAGCAATTGCTCAACGTTTGCAATTTCTCAGCTCGTCTCTACGAGACGGAAAGAGAAGGACCGTGACGTTTGGTGGCTAGAGAAGCGCAAAGCCCCAGTGTTGCTGCGCCTGTGAAAGCGCTTCCAAGGAAGGGTGCTGGCTAGCAACAGCTTTCAGTGCTGGCACTTTTCATCTCTGAGCAATTGCTCGACGTTTGCAATTTCTCACCTGAGCTCTCTTTAGAGTGCGCGAGAGGATGAGCAGAAGATGAGGTGGCTAGAGAAGCCCAGAGCCCCAGTGTTCTTAGGCCTACAAAAGCGCTTCCAAGGAAGGGTGCTGGCTAGCAACAGCTTTCAGTGCTGGCACTTTTCATCTCTGAGCAATTGCTCAACGTTTGCAATTTCTCACCTGAGCTCTCTTTAGAGTGCGCGAGAGGATGAGCAGAAGATGAGGTGGCTAGAGAAGCCCAGAGCCCCAGTCTTCTTAGGCCTACAAAAGCACTTCCAAGGAAGGGTGCTGGCTAGCAACAGCTTTCAGTGCTGGCACTTTTCCTCTCTGAGCAATTGCTTGACGTTTGCAATTTCTCAGCTCGTGTCTACGAGACGGAGAGATAGTGACCGTGACGTTTGGTGGGTAGAGAAGCGCAAAGCCCCAGTGTTCTCAGGCCTACAAAAGCGCTTCCAGGGAAGGGTGCTGGCTAGCAACAGCTTTCAGTGCTGGCACTTTTCATCTCTGAGCAATTGCTCGACGTTTCCAATTTCTCCCCTGAGCTCTGTTCAGAGTGCGCGAGAGGATGAGCAGAAGATGAGGTGGCTAAAGAAGCCCAGAGCCCCAGTGTTCTTAGGCCTACAAAAGCGCTTCCAAGGAAGGGTGCTGGCTAGCAACAGCTTTCAGTGCTGGCACTTTTCATCTCTGAGCAATTGCTCGACGTTTGCAATTTCTCAGCTCGTGTCTACGAGACGGAAAGAGAAGGACCGTGACGTTTGGTGGCTAGAGAAGCACAAACCCCAGTGTTGCTGCGCCTGTGAAAGCGCTTCCAAGGAAGGGTGCTGGCTAGCAACAGCTTTCAGTGCTGGCACTTTTCATCTCTGAGCAATTGCTCGACGTTTGCAATTTCTCACCTGAGCTCTCTTTAGAGTGCGCGAGAGGATGAGCAGAAGATGAGGTGGCTAGAGAAGCCCAGAGCCCCAGTGTTCTTAGGCCTACAAAAGCGCTTCCAAGGAAGGGTGCTGGCTAGCAAGAGCTTTCAGTGCTGGCACTTTTCCTCTCTGAGCAATTGCTCGACGTTTGCAATTTCTCACCTGAGCTCTCTTTAGAGTGCGCGAGAGGATGAGCAGAAGATGAGGTGGCTAGAGAAGCCCAGAGCCCCAGTGTTCTTAGGCCTACAAAAGCGCTTCCAAGGAAGGGGGCTGGCTAGCAACAGCTTTCAGTGCTGGCACTTTTCATCTCTGAGCAATTGCTCGACGTTTGCAATTTCTCAGCTCGTGTCTAGGAGACGGAAAGAGAATGACAGTGACTTTTGGTGGGTAGAGAAGCGCAAAGCCCCAGTGTTACTGCGCCTGTGAAAGCGCTTCCAAGGAAGGGTGCTGGCTAGCAACAGCTTTCAGTGCTGGCACTTTTCATCTCTGAGCAATTGCTCGACGTTTGCAATTTCTCACCTGAGCTCTCTTTAGAGTGCGCGAGAGGATGAGCACAAGATTAGGTGGCTAGAGAAGCCCACAGCCCCAGTGTTCTAAGGGCTACAAAAGCGCTTCCAAGGAAGGGTGCTGGCTAGCAACAGCTTTCAGTGCTGGCACTTTTCCTCTCTGAGCAATTGCTCGACGTTTGCAATTTCTCAGCTCGTGTCTACGAGACGGAAAGAGAAGGACCGTGACGTTTGGTGGCTAGAGAAGCGCAAAGCCCCAGTGTTGCTGCGCCTGTGAAAGCGCTTCCAAGGAAGGGTGCTGGCTAGCAACAGCTTTCAGTGCTGGCACTTTTCATCTCTGAGCAATTGCTCGACGTTTGCAATTTCTCCCCTGAGCTCTCTTCAGAGTGCGCGAGAGGATGAGCAGAAGATGAGGTGGGTAGAGAAGCCCAGAGCCCCAGTGTTCTAAGGGCTACAAAAGCGCTTCCAAGGAAGGGTGCTGGCTAGCAACAGCTTTCAGTGCTGGCACTTTTCCTCTCTGAGCAATTGCTCGACGTTTGCAATTTCTCACCTGAGCTCTCTTTAGAGTGCGCGAGAGGATGAGCAGAAGATGAGGTGGCTAGAGAAGCCCAGAGCCCCAGTGTTCTTAGGCCTACAAAAGCGCTTCCAAGGAAGGGTGCTGGCTAGCAACAGCTTTCAGTGCTGGCACTTTTCATCTCTGAGCAATTGCTCGACGTTTGCAATTTCTCAGCTCGTGTCTACGAGACGGAAAGAGAATGACAGTGACGTTTGGTGGCTAGAGAAGCGCAAAGCCCCAGTGTTACTGCGCCTGTGAAAGCGCTTCCAAGGAAGGGTGCTGGCTAGCAAGAGCTTTCAGTGCTGGCACTTTTCATCTCTGAGCAATTGCTCGACGTTTGCAATTTCTCCCCTGAGCTCTCTTTAGAGTGCGCGAGAGGATGAGCAGAAGATGAGGTGGCTAGAGAAGCCCAGAGCCCCAGAGTTCTAAGGGCTACAAAAGCGCTTCCAAGGAAGGGTGCTGGCTAGCAACAGCTTTCAGTGCTGGCACTTTTCATCTCTGAGCAATTGCTCGACGTTTGCAATTTCTCAGCTCGTGTCTACGAGACGGAAAGAGAATGACCGTGACGTTTGGTGGGTAGAGAAGCGCAAAGCCCCAGTGTTACTGCGCCTGTGAAAGCGCTTCCAAGGAAGGGTGCTGGCTAGCAACAGCTTTCAGTGCTGGCACTTTTCATCTCTGAGCAATTGCTCGACGTTTGCAATTTCTCCCCTGAGCTCTCTTCAGAGTGCGCGAGAGGATGAGCAGAAGATGAGGTGGCTAGAGAAGCCCAGAGCCCCAGTGTGCTTAGGGCTACAAAAGCGCTTCCAAGGAAGGGTGCTGGCTAGCAACAGCTTTCAGTGCTGGCACTTTTCATCGCTGAGCAATTGCTCGACGTTTGCAATTTCTCACCTGACCTCTCTTTAGAGTGCGCGAGAGGATGAGCAGAAGATTAGGTGGCTAGAGAAGCCCAGAGCCCCACTGTTCTTAGGCCTACAAAAGCGCTTCCAAGGAAGGGTGCTGGCTAGCAACAGCTTCCAGTGCTGGCACTTTTCATCTCTGAGCAATTGCTCGACGTTTGCAATTTCTCAGCTCGTGTCTACGAGACGGAAAGAGAAGGACCGTGACGTTTGGTGGCTAGAGAAGCGCAAAGCCCCAGTGTTACTGCGCCTGTGAAAGCGCTTCCAAGGAAGGGTGCTGGCTAGCAACAGCTTTCAGTGCTGGCACTTTTCATCTCTGAGCAATTGCTCGACGTTTGCAATTTCTCCCCTGAGCTCTCTTCAGAGTGCGCGAGAGGATGAGCAGAAGATGAGGTGGGTAGAGAAGCCCAGAGCCCCAGTGCTCTTAGGCCTACAAAAGCGCTTCCAAGGAAGGGTGCTGGCTAGCAACAGCTTTCAGTGCTGGCACTTTCCCTCTCTGAGCAATTGCTCGACGTTTGCAATTTCTCCCCTGAGCTCTCTTTAGAGTGCGCGAGAGGATGAGCAGAAGATGAGGTGGCTAGAGAAGCCCAGAGCCCCAGTGTGCTTAGGGCTACAAAAGCGCTTCCAAGGAAGGGTGCTGGCTAGCAACAGCTTTCAGTGCTGGCACTTTTCATCTCTGAGCAATTGCTCGACGTTTGCAATTTCTCAGCTCGTGTCTACGAGACGGAAAGAGAAGGACCGTGACGTTTGGTGGCTAGAGAAGCGCAAAGCCCCAGTGTTGCTGCGCCTGTGAAAGCGCTTCAAAGGAAGGGTGCTGGCTAGCAAGAGCTTTCAGTGCTGGCACTTTTCATCTCTGAGCAATTGCTGGACGTTTGCAATATCTCACGTGAGCTCTCTTTAGAGTGCGCGAGAGGATGAGCAGAAGATGAGGTGGCTAGAGAAGCCCAGAGCCCCAGTGTTCTAAGGGCTACAAAAGCGCTTCCAAGGAAGGGTGCTGGCTAGCAAGAGCTTTCAGTGCTGGCACTTTTCATCTCTGAGCAATTGCTCGACGTTTGCAATTTCTCCCCTGAGCTCTCTTCAGAGTGCGCGAGAGGATGAGCAGAAGATGAGGTGGCTAGAGAAGCCCAGAGCCCCAGTGTTCTTAGGGCTACAAAAGCGCTTCCAAGGAAGGGTGCTGGCTAGCAACAGCTTTCAGTGCTGGCACTTTTCATCTCTGAGCAAGTGCTCGACGTTTGCAATTTCTCAGCTCGTGTCTACGAGACGGAAAGAGAATGACAGTGACTTTTGGTGGGTAGAGAAGCGCAAAGCCCCAGTGTTACAGCGCCTGTGAAAGCGCTTCCAAGGAAGGGTGCTGGCTAGCAACAGCTTTCAGTGCTGGCACTTTTCATCTCTGAGCAATTGCTCGACGTTTGCAATTTCTCAGCTCGTGTCTACGAGACGGAAAGAGAAGGACCGTGACGTTTGGTGGCTAGAGAAGCGCAAAGCCCCAGTGTTGCTGCGCCTGTGAAAGCGCTTCCAAGGAAGGGTGCTGGCTAGCAACAGCTTTCAGTGCTGGCACTTTTCATCTCTGAGCAATTGCTCGACGTTTGCAATTTCTCACCTGAGCTCTCTTTAGAGTGCGCGAGAGGATGAGCAGAAGATGAGGTGGGTAGAGAAGCCCAGAGCCCCAGTGTTCTAAGGGCTACAAAAGCGCTTCCAAGGAAGGGTGCTGGCTAGCAACAGCTTTCAGTGCTGGCACTTTTCCTCTCTGAGCAATTGCTCGACGTTTGCAATTTCTCCCCTGAGCTCTCTTTAGAGTGCGCGAGAGGATGAGCAGAAGATTAGGTGGCTAGAGAAGCCCAGAGCCCCACTGTTCTTAGGCCTACAAAAGCGCTTCCAAGGAAGGGTGCTGGCTAGCAAGAGCTTTCAGTGCTGGCACTTTTCATCTCTGAGCAATTGCTTGACGTTTGCAATTTCTCAGCTCGTGTCTACGAGACGGAAAGAGAAGGACCGTGACGTTTGGTGGGTAGAGAAGCGCAAAGCCCCAGTGTTGCTGCGCCTGTGAAAGCGCTTCCAAGGAAGGGTGCTGGCTAGCAACAGCTTTCAGTGCTGGCACTTTTCATCTCTGAGCAATTGCTGGACGTTTGCAATTTCTCACCTGAGCTCTCTTTAGAGTGCGCGAGAGGATGAGTAGAAGATGAGGTGGCTAGAGAAGCCCAGAGCCCCAGTGTTCTTAGGCCTACAAAAGCGCTTCCAAGGAAGGGTGCTGGCTAGCAACAGCTTTCAGTGCTGGCACTTTTCATCTCTGAGCAATTGCTCGACGTTTGCAATTTCTCAGCTCGTGTCTAGGAGACGGAGAGATAGTGACCGTGACGTTTGGTGGCTAGAGAAGCGCAAAGCCCCAGTGTTACTGCGCCTGTGAAAGCGCTTCCAAGGAAGGGTGCTGGCTAGCAACAGCTTTCAGTGCTGGCACTTTTCATCTCTGAGCAATTGCTCGACCTTTGCAATTTCTCACCTGAGCTCTCTTTAGAGTGCGCGAGAGGATGAGCAGAAGATGAGGTGGCTAGAGAAGCCCAGAGCCCCAGTGTTCTAAGGGCTACAAAAGCGCTTCCAAGGAAGGGTGCTGGCTAGCAACAGCTTTCAGTGCTGGCACTTTTCATCTCTGAGCAATTGCTGGACGTTTGCAATTTCTCACCTGAGCTCTCTTTAGAGTGCGCGAGAGGATGAGCAGAAGATGAGGTGGCTAGAGAAGCCCAGAGCCCCAGTGTTCTTAGGCCTACAAAAGCGCTTCCAAGGAAGGGTGCTGGCTAGCAACAGCTTTCAGTGCTGGCACTTTTCCTCTCTGAGCAATTGCTCGACGTTTGCAATTTCTCAGCTCGTGTCTACGAGACGGAGAGATAGTGACCGTGACGTTTGGTGGCTAGAGAAGCGCAAAGCCCCAGTGTTACTGTGCCTGTGAAAGCGCTTCCAAGGAAGGGTGCTGGCTAGCAACAGCTTTCAGTGCTGGCACTTTTAATCTCGGAGCAATTGCTCGACGTTTGCAATTTCTCCCCTGAGCTCTCTTTAGAGTGCGCGAGAGGATGAGCCGAAGATGAGGTGGCTAAAGAAGCCCAGAGCCCCAGTGTTCTTAGGCCTGTGAAAGCGCTTCCAAGGAAGGGTGCTGGCTAGCAAGAGCTTTCAGTGCTGGCACTTTTCATCTCTGAGCAATTGCTCGACGTTTGCAATTTCTCACCTGAGCTCTCTTTAGAGTGCGCGAGAGGATGAGCAGAAGATTAGGTGGCTAGAGAAGCCCAGAGCCCCAGTGTTCTTAGGCCTACAAAAGCGCTTCCAAGGAAGGGTGCTGGCTAGCAACAGCTTTCAGTGCTGGCACTTTTCATCTCTGAGCAATTGCTCGACGTTTGCAATTTCTCACCTGAGCTCTCTTTAGAGTGCGCGAGAGGATGAGCAGAAGATTAGGTGGCTAGAGAAGCCCACAGCCCCAGTGTTCTAAGGGCTACAAAAGCGCTTCCAAGGAAGGGTGCTGGCTAGCAACAGCTTTCAGTGCTGGCACTTTTCCTCTCTGAGCAATTGCTCGACGTTTGCAATTTCTCAGCTCGTGTCTACGAGACGGAAAGAGAAGGACCGTGACGTTTGGTGGCTAGAGAAGCGCAAAGCCCCAGTGTTGCTGCGCCTGTGAAAGCGCTTCCAAGGAAGGGTGCTGGCTAGCAACAGCTTTCAGTGCTGGCACTTTTCATCTCTGAGCAATTGCTCGACGTTTGCAATTTCTCCCCTGAGCTCTCTTCAGAGTGCGCGAGAGGATGAGCAGAAGATGAGGTGGGTAGAGAAGCCCAGAGCCCCAGTGTTCTAAGGGCTACAAAAGCGCTTCCAAGGAAGGGTGCTGGCTAGCAACAGCTTTCAGTGCTGGCACTTTTCCTCTCTGAGCAATTGCTCGACGTTTGCAATTTCTCCCCTGAGCTCTCTTTAGAGTGCGCGAGAGGATGAGCAGAAGATGAGGTGGCTAGAGAAGCCCAGAGCCCCAGTGTTCTTAGGCCTACAAAAGCGCTTCCAAGGAAGGGTGCTGGCTAGCAACAGCTTTCAGTGCTGGCACTTTTCATCTCTGAGCAATTGCTCGACGTTTGCAATTTCTCAGCTCGTGTCTACGAGACGGAAAGAGAATGACAGTGACGTTTGGTGGCTAGAGAAGCGCAAAGCCCCAGTGTTACTGCGCCTGTGAAAGCGCTTCCAAGGAAGGGTGCTGGCTAGCAAGAGCTTTCAGTGCTGGCACTTTTCATCTCTGAGCAATTGCTCGACGTTTGCAATTTCTCCCCTGAGCTCTCTTTAGAGTGCGCGAGAGGATGAGCAGAAGATGAGGTGGCTAGAGAAGCCCAGAGCCCCAGAGTTCTAAGGGCTACAAAAGCGCTTCCAAGGAAGGGTGCTGGCTAGCAACAGCTTTCAGTGCTGGCACTTTTCATCTCTGAGCAATTGCTCGACGTTTGCAATTTCTCAGCTCGTGTCTACGAGACGGAAAGAGAATGACCGTGACGTTTGGTGGGTAGAGAAGCGCAAAGCCCCAGTGTTACAGCGCCTGTGAAAGCGCTTCCAAGGAAGGGTGCTGGCTAGCAACAGCTTTCAGTGCTGGCACTTTTCATCTCTGAGCAATTGCTCGACGTTTGCAATTTCTCCCCTGAGCTCTCTTCAGAGTGCGCGAGAGGATGAGCAGAAGATGAGGTGGCTAGAGAAGCCCAGAGCCCCAGTGTGCTTAGGGCTACAAAAGCGCTTCCAAGGAAGGGTGCTGGCTAGCAACAGCTTTCAGTGCTGGCACTTTTCATCTCTGAGCAATTGCTCGACGTTTGCAATTTCTCACCTGAGCTCTCTTTAGAGTGCGCGAGAGGATGAGCAGAAGATTAGGTGGCTAGAGAAGCCCAGAGCCCCACTGTTCTTAGGCCTACAAAAGCGCTTCCAAGGAAGGGTGCTGGCTAGCAACAGCTTCCAGTGCTGGCACTTTTCATCTCTGAGCAATTGCTCGACGTTTGCAATTTCTCAGCTCGTGTCTACGAGACGGAAAGAGAAGGACCGTGACGTTTGGTGGCTAGAGAAGCGCAAAGCCCCAGTGTTACTGCGCCTGTGAAAGCGCTTCCAAGGAAGGGTGCTGGCTAGCAACAGCTTTCAGTGCTGGCACTTTTCATCTCTGAGCAATTGCTCGACGTTTGCAATTTCTCCCCTGAGCTCTCTTCAGAGTGCGCGAGAGGATGAGCAGAAGATGAGGTGGGTAGAGAAGCCCAGAGCCCCAGTGCTCTTAGGCCTACAAAAGCGCTTCCAAGGAAGGGTGCTGGCTAGCAACAGCTTTCAGTGCTGGCACTTTCCCTCTCTGAGCAATTGCTCGACGTTTGCAATTTCTCACCTGAGCTCTCTTTAGAGTGCGCGAGAGGATGAGCAGAAGATGAGGTGGCTAGAGAAGCCCAGAGCCCCAGTGTGCTTAGGGCTACAAAAGCGCTTCCAAGGAAGGGTGCTGGCTAGCAACAGCTTTCAGTGCTGGCACTTTTCATCTCTGAGCAATTGCTCGACGTTTGCAATTTCTCAGCTCGTGTCTACGAGACGGAAAGAGAAGGACCGTGACGTTTGGTGGCTAGAGAAGCGCAAAGCCCCAGTGTTGCTGCGCCTGTGAAAGCGCTTCCAAGGAAGGGTTCTGGCTAGCAAGAGCTTTCAGTGCTGGCACTTTTCATCTCTGAGCAATTGCTGGACGTTTGCAATATCTCACGTGAGCTCTCTTTAGAGTGCGCGAGAGGATGAGCAGAAGATGAGGTGGCTAGAGAAGCCCAGAGCCCCAGTGTTCTTAGGCCTACAAAAGCGCTTCCAAGGAAGGGTGCTGGCTAGCAACAGCTTTCAGTGCTGGCACTTTTCATCTCTGAGCAATTGCTCGACGTTTGCAATTTCTCCCCTGAGCTCTCTTCAGAGTGCGCGAGAGGATGAGCAGAAGATGAGGTGGCTAGAGAAGCCCAGAGCCCCAGTGTTCTTAGGGCTACAAAAGCGCTTCCAAGGAAGGGTGCTGGCTAGCAAGAGCTTTCAGTGCTGGCACTTTTCATCTCTGAGCAAGTGCTCGACGTTTGCAATTTCTCAGCTCGTGTCTACGAGACGGAAAGAGAATGACAGTGACTTTTGGTGGGTAGAGAAGCGCAAAGCCCCAGTGTTACAGCGCCTGTGAAAGCGCTTCCAAGGAAGGGTGCTGGCTAGCAACAGCTTTCAGTGCTGGCACTTTTCATCTCTGAGCAATTGCTCGACGTTTGCAATTTCTCAGCTCGTGTCTACGAGACGGAAAGAGAAGGACCGTGACGTTTGGTGGCTAGAGAAGCGCAAAGCCCCAGTGTTGCTGCGCCTGTGAAAGCGCTTCCAAGGAAGGGTGCTGGCTAGCAACAGCTTTCAGTGCTGGCACTTTTCATCTCTGAGCAATTGCTCGACGTTTGCAATTTCTCACCTGAGCTCTCTTTAGAGTGCGCGAGAGGATGAGCAGAAGATGAGGTGGCTAGAGAAGCCCACAGCCCCAGTGTTCTTAGGCCTACAAAAGCGCTTCCAAGGAAGGGTGCTGGCTAGCAACAGCTTTCAGTGCTGGCACTTTTCACCTCTGAGCAATTGCTCGACGTTTGCAATTTCTCCCCTGAGCTCTCTTTAGAGTGCGCGAGAGGATGAGCAGAAGATTAGGTGGCTAGAGAAGCCCAGAGCCCCAGTGTTCTTAGGCCTACAAAAGCGCTTCCAAGGAAGGGTGCTGGCTAGCAACAGCTTTCAGTGCTGGCACTTTTCATCTCTGAGCAATTGCTTGACGTTTGCAATTTCTCAGCTCGTGTCTACGAGACGGAAAGAGAAGGACCGTGACGTTTGGTGGGTAGAGAAGCGCAAAGCCCCAGTGTTGCTGCGCCTGTGAAAGCGCTTCCAAGGAAGGGTGCTGGCTAGCAACAGCTTTCAGTGCTGGCACTTTTCATCTCTGAGCAATTGCTGGACGTTTGCAATTTCTCACCTGAGCTCTCTTTAGAGTGCGCGAGAGGATGAGTAGAAGATGAGGTGGCTAGAGAAGCCCAGAGCCCCAGTGTTCTTAGGCCTACAAAAGCGCTTCCAAGGAAGGGTGCTGGCTAGCAACAGCTTTCAGTGCTGGCACTTTTCATCTCTGAGCAATTGCTCGACGTTTGCAATTTCTCAGCTCGTGTCTAGGAGACGGAGAGATAGTGACCGTGACGTTTGGTGGCTAGAGAAGCGCAAAGCCCCAGTGTTACTGCGCCTGTGAAAGCGCTTCCAAGGAAGGGTGCTGGCTAGCAACAGCTTTCAGTGCTGGCACTTTTCATCTCTGAGCAATTGCTCGACCTTTGCAATTTCTCACCTGAGCTCTCTTTAGAGTGCGCGAGAGGATGAGCAGAAGATGAGGTGGCTAGAGAAGCCCAGAGCCCCAGTGTTCTAAGGGCTACAAAAGCGCTTCCAAGGAAGGGTGCTGGCTAGCAACAGCTTTCAGTGCTGGCACTTTTCATCTCTGAGCAATTGCTGGACGTTTGCAATTTCTCACCTGAGCTCTCTTTAGAGTGCGCGAGAGGATGAGCAGAAGATGAGGTGGCTAGAGAAGCCCAGAGCCCCAGTGTTCTTAGGCCTACAAAAGCGCTTCCAAGGAAGGGTGCTGGCTAGCAACAGCTTTCAGTGCTGGCACTTTTCATCTCTGAGCAATTGCTCGACGTTTGCAATTTCTCCCCTGAGATCTCTTTAGAGTGCGCGAGAGGATGAGCAGAAGATGAGGTGGCTAGAGAAGCCCAGAGCCCCAGTGTTCTTAGGCCTACAAAAGCGCTTCCAAGGAAGGGTGCTGGCTAGCAAGAGCTTTCAGTGCTGGCACTTTTCATCTCTGAGCAATTGATCGACGTTTGCAATTTCTCAGCTCGTGTCTAGGAGACGGAGAGATAGTGACCGTGACGTTTGGTGGCTAGAGAAGCGCAAAGCCCCAGTGTTACTGTGCCTGTGAAAGCGCTTCCAAGGAAGGGTGCTGGCTAGCAACAGCTTTCAGTGCTGGCACTTTTAATCTCGGAGCAATTGCTCGACGTTTGCAATTTCTCCCCTGAGCTCTCTTTAGAGTGCGCGAGAGGATGAGCCGAAGATGAGGTGGCTAAAGAAGCCCAGAGCCCCAGTGTTCTTAGGCCTACAAAAGCGCTTCCAAGGAAGGGTGCTGGCTAGCAACAGCTTTCAGTGCTGGCACTTTTCCTCTCTGAGCAATTGCTCGATGTTTGCAATTTCTCACCTGAGCTCTCTTTAGAGTGCGCGAGAGGATGAGCAGAAGATGAGGTGGCTAGAGAAGCCCAGAGCCCCAGTGTTCTTAGGCCTACAAAAGCGCTTCCAAGGAAGGGTGCTGGCTAGCAACAGCTTCCAGTGCTGGCACTTTTCATCTCTGAGCAATTGCTCGACGTTTGCAATTTCTCAGCTCGTGTCTACGAGACGGAAAGAGAAGGACCGTGACGTTTGGTGGCTAGAGAAGCGCAAATCCCCAGTGTTACTGTGCCTGTGAAAGCGCTTCCAAGGAAGGGTGCTGGCTAGCAACAGCTTTCAGTGCTGGCACTTTTCATCTCTGAGCAATTGCTCGACGTTTGCAATTTCTCCCCTGAGCTCTCTTCAGAGTGCGCGAGAGGATGAACAGAAGATGAGGTGGCTAGAGAAGCCCAGAGCCCCAGTGTTCTTAGGCCTACAAAAGCGCTTCCAAGGAAGGGGGCTGGCTAGCAACAGCTTTCAGTGCTGGCACTTTTCATCTCTGAGCAATTGCTCGACGTTTGCAATTTCTCAGCTCGTGTCTACGAGACGGAGAGATAGTGACCGTGACTTTTGGTGGGTAGAGAAGCGCAAAGCCCCAGTGTTACTGCGCCTGTGAAAGCGCTTCCAAGGAAGGGTGCTGGCTAGCAACAGCTTTCAGTGCTGGCACTTTTCATCTCTGAGCAATTGCTCAACGTTTGCAATTTCTCACCTGAGCTCTCTTTAGAGTGCGCGAGAGGATGAGCAGATGAGGTGGCTAGAGAAGCCCATAGCCCCAGTGTTCTTAGGCCTACAAAAGCGCTTCCAAGGAAGGGTGCTGGCTAGCAACAGCTTTCAGTGCTGGCACTTTTCATCTCTGAGCAATTGCTCGACGTTTGCAATTTCTCAGCTCGTGTCTAGGAGACGGAAAGAGAAGGACCGTGACGTTTGGTGGCTAGAGAAGCGCAAAGCCCCAGTGTTGCTGCGCCTGTGAAAGCGCTTCCAAGGAAGGGCGCTGGCTAGCAACAGCTTTCAGTGCTGGCACTTTTCATCTCTGAGCAATTGCTCAATGTTTGCAATTTCTCACCTGAGCTCTCTTTAGAGTGCGCGAGAGGATGAGCAGAAGATGAGGTGGCTAGAGAAGCCCAGAGCCCCAGTGTTCTAAGGGCTACAAAAGCGCTTCCAAGGAAGGGTGCTGGCTAGCAACAGCTTTCAGTGCTGGCACTTTTCATCTCTGAGCAATTGCTCGACGTTTGCAATTTCTCACCTGAGCTCTCTTTAGAGTGCGCGAGAGGATGAGCAGAAGATGAGGTGGCTAGAGAAGCCCAGAGCCCCAGTGTTCTTAGGCCTACAAAAGCGCTTCCAAGGAAGGGTGCTGGCTAGCAACAGCTTCCAGTGCTGGCACTTTTCATCTCTGAGCAATTGCTCGACGTTTGCAATTTCTCAGCTCGTGTCTACGAGACGGAAAGAGAAGGACCGTGACGTTTGGTGGCTAGAGAAGCGCAAAGCCCCAGTGTTACTGTGCCTGTGAAAGCGCTTCCAAGGAAGGGTGCTGGCTAGCAACAGCTTTCAGTGCTGGCACTTTTCATCTCTGAGCAATTGCTCGACGTTTGCAATTTCTCCCCTGAGCTCTCTTCAGAGTGCGCGAGAG